>JAZHYW010031856.1:0-130215 GCA_037355805.1 Ixodes ricinus | reverse complement strand
AGAGAACACACATATGTAGGCACGTGTCATTCTCCTACCAGTTCAAAGATGATGCAGGCTTTCTAGGAGTACACAATCAGTGTGGACGGAATCATTGAACCACGCAGCTAATCTACGAAGAGAACACACATATGTAGGCACGTGTCATTCTCCTACCAGTTCAAAGATGATGCAGGCTTTCTAGGAGTACACAATCAGTGTGGACGGAATCATTGAACCACGCAGCTAATCTACGAAGAGAACACACATATGTAGGCACGTGTCATTCTCCTACCAGTTCAAAGATGATGCAGGCTTTCTAGGAGTACACAATCAGTGTGGACGGAATCATTGAACCACGCAGCTAATCTACGAAGAGAACACACATATGTAGGCACGTGTCATTCTCCTACCAGTTCAAAAATGATGCAGGCTTTCTAGGAGTACACAATCAGTGTGGACGGAATCATTGAACCACGCAGCTAATCTACGAAGAGAACACACATATGTAGGCACGTGTCATTCTCCTACCAGTTCAAAAATGATGCAGGCTTTCTAGGAGTACACAATCAGTGTGGACGGAATCATTGAACCACGCAGCTAATCTACGAAGAGAACACACATATGTAGGCACGTGTCATTCTCCTACCAGTTCAAAGATGATGCAGGCTTTCTAGGAGTACACAATCAGTGTGGACGGAATCATTGAACCACGCAGCTAATCTACGAAGAGAACACACATATGTAGGCACGTGTCATTCTCCTACCAGTTCAAAGATGATGCAGGCTTTCTAGGAGTACACAATCAGTGTGGACGGAATCATTGAACCACGCAGCTAACCTACGAAGAGAACACACATATGTAGGCACGTGTCATTCTCCTACCAGTTCAAAGATGATGCAGGCTTTCTAGGAGTACACAATCAGTGTGGACGGAATCATTGAACCACGCAGCTAATCTACGAAGAGAACACACATATGTAGGCACGTGTCATTCTCCTACCAGTTCAAAGATGATGCAGGCTTTCTAGGAGTACACAATCAGTGTGGACGGAATCATTGAACCACGCAGCTAATCTACGAAGAGAACACACATATGTAGGCACGTGTCATTCTCCTACCAGTTCAAAGATGATGCAGGCTTTCTAGGAGTACACAATCAGTGTGGACGGAATCATTGAACCACGCAGCTAATCTACGAAGAGAACACACATATGTAGGCACGTGTCATTCTCCTACCAGTTCAAAGATGATGCAGGCTTTCTAGGAGTACACAATCAGTGTGGACGGAATCATTGAACCACGCAGCTAATCTACGAAGAGAACACACATATGTAGGCACGTGTCATTCTCCTACCAGTTCAAAGATGATGCAGGCTTTCTAGGAGTACACAATCAGTGTGGACGGAATCATTGAACCACGCAGCTAATCTACGAAGAGAACACACATATGTAGGCACGTGTCATTCTCCTACCAGTTCAAAGATGATGCAGGCTTTCAAGGAGTACACAATCAGTGTGGACGGAATCATTGAACCACGCAGCTAATCTACGAAGAGAACACACATATGTAGGCACGTGTCATTCTCCTACCAGTTCAAAGATGATGCAGGCTTTCTAGGAGTACACAATCAGTGTGGACGGAATCATTGAACCACGCAGCTAATCTACGAAGAGAACACACATATGTAGGCACGTGTCATTCTCCTACCAGTTCAAAGATGATGCAGGCTTTCTAGGAGTACACAATCAGTGTGGACGGAATCATTGAACCACGCAGCTAATCTACGAAGAGAACACACATATGTAGGCACGTGTCATTCTCCTACCAGTTCAAAGATGATGCAGGCTTTCTAGGAGTACACAATCAGTGTGGACGGAATCATTGAACCACGCAGCTAATCTACGAAGAGAACACACATATGTAGGCACGTGTCATTCTCCTACCAGTTCAAAGATGATGCAGGCTTTCTAGGAGTACACAATCAGTGTGGACGGAATCATTGAACCACGCAGCTAATCTACGAAGAGAACACACATATGTAGGCACGTGTCATTCTCCTACCAGTTCAAAGATGATGCAGGCTTTCTAGGAGTACACAATCAGTGTGGACGGAATCATTGAACCACGCAGCTAATCTACGAAGAGAACACACATATGTAGGCACGTGTCATTCTCCTACCAGTTCAAAGATGATGCAGGCTTTCTAGGAGTACACAATCAGTGTGGACGGAATCATTGAACCACGCAGCTAATCTACGAAGAGAACACACATATGTAGGCACGTGTCATTCTCCTACCAGTTCAAAGATGATGCAGGCTTTCTAGGAGTACACAATCAGTGTGGACGGAATCATTGAACCACGCAGCTAATCTACGAAGAGAACACACATATGTAGGCACGTGTCATTCTCCTACCAGTTCAAAGATGATGCAGGCTTTCTAGGAGTACACAATCAGTGTGGACGGAATCATTGAACCACGCAGCTAATCTACGAAGAGAACACACATATGTAGGCACGTGTCATTCTCCTACCAGTTCAAAGATGATGCAGGCTTTCTAGGAGTACACAATCAGTGTGGACGGAATCATTGAACCACGCAGCTAACCTACGAAGAGAACACACATATGTAGGCACGTGTCATTCTCCTACCAGTTCAAAGATGATGCAGGCTTTCTAGGAGTACACAATCAGTGTGGACGGAATCATTGAACCACGCAGCTAATCTACGAAGAGAACACACATATGTAGGCACGTGTCATTCTCCTACCAGTTCAAAGATGATGCAGGCTTTCTAGGAGTACACAATCAGTGTGGACGGAATCATTGAACCACGCAGCTAATCTACGAAGAGAACACACATATGTAGGCACGTGTCATTCTCCTACCAGTTCAAAGATGATGCAGGCTTTCTAGGAGTACACAATCAGTGTGGACGGAATCATTGAACCACGCAGCTAATCTACGAAGAGAACACACATATGTAGGCACGTGTCATTCTCCTACCAGTTCAAAGATGATGCAGGCTTTCTAGGAGTACACAATCAGTGTGGACGGAATCATTGAACCACGCAGCTAATCTACGAAGAGAACACACATATGTAGGCACGTGTCATTCTCCTACCAGTTCAAAAATGATGCAGGCTTTCTAGGAGTACACAATCAGTGTGGACGGAATCATTGAACCACGCAGCTAATCTACGAAGAGAACACACATATGTAGGCACGTGTCATTCTCCTACCAGTTCAAAAATGATGCAGGCTTTCTAGGAGTACACAATCAGTGTGGACGGAATCATTGAACCACGCAGCTAATCTACGAAGAGAACACACATATGTAGGCACGTGTCATTCTCCTACCAGTTCAAAGATGATGCAGGCTTTCTAGGAGTACACAATCAGTGTGGACGGAATCATTGAACCACGCAGCTAATCTACGAAGAGAACACACATATGTAGGCACGTGTCATTCTCCTACCAGTTCAAAGATGATGCAGGCTTTCTAGGAGTACACAATCAGTGTGGACGGAATCATTGAACCACGCAGCTAATCTACGAAGAGAACACACATATGTAGGCACGTGTCATTCTCCTACCAGTTCAAAGATGATGCAGGCTTTCTAGGAGTACACAATCAGTGTGGACGGAATCATTGAACCACGCAGCTAATCTACGAAGAGAACACACATATGTAGGCACGTGTCATTCTCCTACCAGTTCAAAGATGATGCAGGCTTTCTAGGAGTACACAATCAGTGTGGACGGAATCATTGAACCACGCAGCTAATCTACGAAGAGAACACACATATGTAGGCACGTGTCATTCTCCTACCAGTTCAAAGATGATGCAGGCTTTCTAGGAGTACACAATCAGTGTGGACGGAATCATTGAACCACGCAGCTAATCTACGAAGAGAACACACATATGTAGGCACGTGTCATTCTCCTACCAGTTCAAAGATGATGCAGGCTTTCTAGGAGTACACAATCAGTGTGGACGGAATCATTGAACCACGCAGCTAATCTACGAAGAGAACACACATATGTAGGCACGTGTCATTCTCCTACCAGTTCAAAGATGATGCAGGCTTTCTAGGAGTACACAATCAGTGTGGACGGAATCATTGAACCACGCAGCTAATCTACGAAGAGAACACACATATGTAGGCACGTGTCATTCTCCTACCAGTTCAAAGATGATGCAGGCTTTCTAGGAGTACACAATCAGTGTGGACGGAATCATTGAACCACGCAGCTAATCTACGAAGAGAACACACATATGTAGGCACGTGTCATTCTCCTACCAGTTCAAAGATGATGCAGGCTTTCTAGGAGTACACAATCAGTGTGGACGGAATCATTGAACCACGCAGCTAATCTACGAAGAGAACACACATATGTAGGCACGTGTCATTCTCCTACCAGTTCAAAAATGATGCAGGCTTTCTAGGAGTACACAATCAGTGTGGACGGAATCATTGAACCACGCAGCTAATCTACGAAGAGAACACACATATGTAGGCACGTGTCATTCTCCTACCAGTTCAAAGATGATGCAGGCTTTCTAGGAGTACACAATCAGTGTGGACGGAATCATTGAACCACGCAGCTAATCTACGAAGAGAACACACATATGTAGGCACGTGTCATTCTCCTACCAGTTCAAAGATGATGCAGGCTTTCTAGGAGTACACAATCAGTGTGGACGGAATCATTGAACCACGCAGCTAATCTACGAAGAGAACACACATATGTAGGCACGTGTCATTCTCCTACCAGTTCAAAAATGATGCAGGCTTTCTAGGAGTACACAATCAGTGTGGACGGAATCATTGAACCACGCAGCTAATCTACGAAGAGAACACACATATGTAGGCACGTGTCATTCTCCTACCAGTTCAAAGATGATGACAGGCTTTCATAGGAGTACACAATCAGTGTGGACGGAATCATTGAACCACGCAGCTAATCTACGAAGAGAACACACATATGTAGGCACGTGTCATTCTCCTACCAGTTCAAAGATGATGCAGGCTTTCTAGGAGTACACAATCAGTGTGGACGGAATCATTGAACCACGCAGCTAATCTACGAAGAGAACACACATATGTAGGCACGTGTCATTCTCCTACCAGTTCAAAGATGATGCAGGCTTTCTAGGAGTACACAATCAGTGTGGACGGAATCATTGAACCACGCAGCTAATCTACGAAGAGAACACACATATGTAGGCACGTGTCATTCTCCTACCAGTTCAAAGATGATGCAGGCTTTCTAGGAGTACACAATCAGTGTGGACGGAATCATTGAACCACGCAGCTAATCTACGAAGAGAACACACATATGTAGGCACGTGTCATTCTCCTACCAGTTCAAAGATGATGCAGGCTTTCTAGGAGTACACAATCAGTGTGGACGGAATCATTGAACCACGCAGCTAATCTACGAAGAGAACACACATATGTAGGCACGTGTCATTCTCCTACCAGTTCAAAAATGATGCAGGCTTTCTAGGAGTACACAATCAGTGTGGACGGAATCATTGAACCACGCAGCTAATCTACGAAGAGAACACACATATGTAGGCACGTGTCATTCTCCTACCAGTTCAAAAATGATGACAGGCTTTCTAGGAGTACACAATCAGTGTGGACGGAATCATTGAACCACGCAGCTAACCTACGAAGAGAACACACATATGTAGGCACGTGTCATTCTCCTACCAGTTCAAAAATGATGCAGGCTTTCTAGGAGTACACAATCAGTGTGGACGGAATCATTGAACCACGCAGCTAATCTACGAAGAGAACACACATATGTAGGCACGTGTCATTCTCCTACCAGTTCAAAGATGATGCAGGCTTTCTAGGAGTACACAATCAGTGTGGACGGAATCATTGAACCACGCAGCTAATCTACGAAGAGAACACACATATGTAGGCACGTGTCATTCTCCTACCAGTTCAAAAATGATGCAGGCTTTCTAGGAGTACACAATCAGTGTGGACGGAATCATTGAACCACGCAGCTAATCTACGAAGAGAACACACATATGTAGGCACGTGTCATTCTCCTACCAGTTCAAAAATGATGCAGGCTTTCTAGGAGTACACAATCAGTGTGGACGGAATCATTGAACCACGCAGCTAATCTACGAAGAGAACACACATATGTAGGCACGTGTCATTCTCCTACCAGTTCAAAAATGATGCAGGCTTTCTAGGAGTACACAATCAGTGTGGACGGAATCATTGAACCACGCAGCTAATCTACGAAGAGAACACACATATGTAGGCACGTGTCATTCTCCTACCAGTTCAAAGATGATGCAGGCTTTCTAGGAGTACACAATCAGTGTGGACGGAATCATTGAACCACGCAGCTAATCTACGAAGAGAACACACATATGTAGGCACGTGTCATTCTCCTACCAGTTCAAAAATGATGCAGGCTTTCTAGGAGTACACAATCAGTGTGGACGGAATCATTGAACCACGCAGCTAATCTACGAAGAGAACACACATATGTAGGCACGTGTCATTCTCCTACCAGTTCAAAGATGATGCAGGCTTTCTAGGAGTACACAATCAGTGTGGACGGAATCATTGAACCACGCAGCTAATCTACGAAGAGAACACACATATGTAGGCACGTGTCATTCTCCTACCAGTTCAAAGATGATGACAGGCTTTCTAGGAGTACACAATCAGTGTGGACGGAATCATTGAACCACGCAGCTAATCTACGAAGAGAACACACATATGTAGGCACGTGTCATTCTCCTACCAGTTCAAAGATGATGCAGGCTTTCTAGGAGTACACAATCAGTGTGGACGGAATCATTGAACCACGCAGCTAATCTACGAAGAGAACACACATATGTAGGCACGTGTCATTCTCCTACCAGTTCAAAGATGATGACAGGCTTTCTAGGAGTACACAATCAGTGTGGACGGAATCATTGAACCACGCAGCTAATCTACGAAGAGAACACACATATGTAGGCACGTGTCATTCTCCTACCAGTTCAAAAATGATGCAGGCTTTCTAGGAGTACACAATCAGTGTGGACGGAATCATTGAACCACGCAGCTAATCTACGAAGAGAACACACATATGTAGGCACGTGTCATTCTCCTACCAGTTCAAAGATGATGCAGGCTTTCTAGGAGTACACAATCAGTGTGGACGGAATCATTGAACCACGCAGCTAATCTACGAAGAGAACACACATATGTAGGCACGTGTCATTCTCCTACCAGTTCAAAGATGATGCAGGCTTTCTAGGAGTACACAATCAGTGTGGACGGAATCATTGAACCACGCAGCTAATCTACGAAGAGAACACACATATGTAGGCACGTGTCATTCTCCTACCAGTTCAAAGATGATGCAGGCTTTCTAGGAGTACACAATCAGTGTGGACGGAATCATTGAACCACGCAGCTAATCTACGAAGAGAACACACATATGTAGGCACGTGTCATTCTCCTACCAGTTCAAAGATGATGCAGGCTTTCTAGGAGTACACAATCAGTGTGGACGGAATCATTGAACCACGCAGCTAATCTACGAAGAGAACACACATATGTAGGCACGTGTCATTCTCCTACCAGTTCAAAGATGATGACAGGCTTTCTAGGAGTACACAATCAGTGTGGACGGAATCATTGAACCACGCAGCTAATCTACGAAGAGAACACACATATGTAGGCACGTGTCATTCTCCTACCAGTTCAAAGATGATGCAGGCTTTCTAGGAGTACACAATCAGTGTGGACGGAATCATTGAACCACGCAGCTAATCTACGAAGAGAACACACATATGTAGGCACGTGTCATTCTCCTACCAGTTCAAAGATGATGCAGGCTTTCTAGGAGTACACAATCAGTGTGGACGGAATCATTGAACCACGCAGCTAATCTACGAAGAGAACACACATATGTAGGCACGTGTCATTCTCCTACCAGTTCAAAGATGATGCAGGCTTTCTAGGAGTACACAATCAGTGTGGACGGAATCATTGAACCACGCAGCTAATCTACGAAGAGAACACACATATGTAGGCACGTGTCATTCTCCTACCAGTTCAAAGATGATGCAGGCTTTCTAGGAGTACACAATCAGTGTGGACGGAATCATTGAACCACGCAGCTAATCTACGAAGAGAACACACATATGTAGGCACGTGTCATTCTCCTACCAGTTCAAAGATGATGACAGGCTTTCTGGGAGTACACAATCAGTGTGGACGGAATCATTGAACCACGCAGCTAATCTACGAAGAGAACACACATATGTAGGCACGTGTCATTCTCCTACCAGTTCAAATATGATGACAGGCTTTCTAGGAGTACACAATCAGTGTGGACGGAATCATTGAACCACGCAGCTAATCTACGAAGAGAACACACATATGTAGGCACGTGTCATTCTCCTACCAGTTCAAATATGATGCAGGCTTTCTAGGAGTACACAATCAGTGTGGACGGAATCATTGAACCACGCAGCTAATCTACGAAGAGAACACACATATGTAGGCACGTGTCATTCTCCTACCAGCTCAAATATGATGACAGGCTTTCTAGGAGTACACAATCAGTGTGGACGGAATCATTGAACCACGCAGCTAATCTACGAAGAGAACACACATATGTAGGCACGTGTCATTCTCCTACCAGTTCAAAGATGATGCAGGCTTTCTAGGAGTACACAATCAGTGTGGACGGAATCATTGAACCACGCAGCTAATCTACGAAGAGAACACACATATGTAGGCACGTGTCATTCTCCTACCAGTTCAAAGATGATGACAGGCTTTCTAGGAGTACACAATCAGTGTGGACGGAATCATTGAACCACGCAGCTAATCTACGAAGAGAACACACATATGTAGGCACGTGTCATTCTCCTACCAGTTCAAAAATGATGACAGGCTTTCTGGGAGTACACAATCAGTGTGGACGGAATCATTGAACCACGCAGCTAATCTACGAAGAGAACACACATATGTAGGCACGTGTCATTCTCCTACCAGTTCAAAGATGATGACAGGCTTTCTAGGAGTACACAATCAGTGTGGACGGAATCATTGAACCACGCAGCTAATCTACGAAGAGAACACACATATGTAGGCACGTGTCATTCTCCTACCAGTTCAAAAATGATGACAGGCTTTCTAGGAGTACACAATCAGTGTGGACGGAATCATTGAACCACGCAGCTAATCTACGAAGAGAACACACATATGTAGGCACGTGTCATTCTCCTACCAGTTCAAAGATGATGCAGGCTTTCTAGGAGTACACAATCAGTGTGGACGGAATCATTGAACCACGCAGCTAATCTACGAAGAGAACACACATATGTAGGCACGTGTCATTCTCCTACCAGTTCAAATATGATGACAGGCTTTCTAGGAGTACACAATCAGTGTGGACGGAATCATTGAACCACGCAGCTAATTTACGAAGAGAACACACATATGTAGGCACGTGTCATTCTCCTACCAGTTCAAAGATGATGACAGGCTTTCTAGGAGTACACAATCAGTGTGGACGGAATCATTGAACCACGCAGCTAATCTACGAAGAGAACACACATATGTAGGCACGTGTCATTCTCCTACCAGTTCAAATATGATGACAGGCTTTCTGGGAGTACACAATCAGTGTGGACGGAATCATTGAACCACGCAGCTAGTCTACGAAGAGAACACACATATGTAGGCACGTGTCATTCTCCTACCAGTTCAAAGATGATGACAGGCTTTCTAGGAGTACACAATCAGTGTGGACGGAATCATTGAACCACGCAGCTAATCTACGAAGAGAACACACATATGTAGGCACGTGTCATTCTCCTACCAGTTCAAATATGATGACAGGCTTTCTAGGAGTACACAATCAGTGTGGACGGAATCATTGAACCACGCAGCTAATCTACGAAGAGAACACACATATGTAGGCACGTGTCATTCTCCTACCAGTTCAAAGATGATGACAGGCTTTCTGGGAGTACACAATCAGTGTGGACGGAATCATTGAACCACGCAGCTAATCTACGAAGAGAACACACATATGTAGGCACGTGTCATTCTCCTACCAGTTCAAAGATGATGACAGGCTTTCTAGGAGTACACAATCAGTGTGGACGGAATCATTGAACCACGCAGCTAATCTACGAAGAGAACACACATATGTAGGCACGTGTCATTCTCCTACCAGTTCAAATATGATGACAGGCTTTCTAGGAGTACACAATCAGTGTGGACGGAATCATTGAACCACGCAGCTAATCTACGAAGAGAACACACATATGTAGGCACGTGTCATTCTCCTACCAGTTCAAAGATGATGACAGGCTTTCTAGGAGTACACAATCAGTGTGGACGGAATCATTGAACCACGCAGCTAATCTACGAAGAGAACACACATATGTAGGCACGTGTCATTCTCCTACCAGTTCAAAGATGATGCAGGCTTTCTAGGAGTACACAATCAGTGTGGACGGAATCATTGAACCACGCAGCTAATCTACGAAGAGAACACACATATGTAGGCACGTGTCATTCTCCTACCAGTTCAAAGATGATGCAGGCTTTCTAGGAGTACACAATCAGTGTGGACGGAATCATTGAACCACGCAGCTAATCTACGAAGAGAACACACATATGTAGGCACGTGTCATTCTCCTACCAGTTCAAAAATGATGACAGGCTTTCTAGGAGTACACAATCAGTGTGGACGGAATCATTGAACCACGCAGCTAATCTACGAAGAGAACACACATATGTAGGCACGTGTCATTCTCCTACCAGTTCAAAGATGATGCAGGCTTTCTAGGAGTACACAATCAGTGTGGACGGAATCATTGAACCACGCAGCTAATCTACGAAGAGAACACACATATGTAGGCACGTGTCATTCTCCTACCAGTTCAAATATGATGACAGGCTTTTTGGGAGTACACAATCAGTGTGGACGGAATCATTGAACCACGCAGCTAATCTACGAAGAGAACACACATATGTAGGCACGTGTCATTCTCCTACCAGTTCAAATATGATGACAGGCTTTCTAGGAGTACACAATCAGTGTGGACGGAATCATTGAACCACGCAGCTAATCTACGAAGAGAACACACATATGTAGGCACGTGTCATTCTCCTACCAGTTCAAAGATGATGACAGGCTTTCTAGGAGTACACAATCAGTGTGGACGGAATCATTGAACCACGCAGCTAATCTACGAAGAGAACACACATATGTAGGCACGTGTCATTCTCCTACCAGTTCAAATATGATGACAGGCTTTCTAGGAGTACACAATCAGTGTGGACGGAATCATTGAACCACGCAGCTAGTCTACGAAGAGAACACACATATGTAGGCACGTGTCATTCTCCTACCAGTTCAAATATGATGACAGGCTTTCTAGGAGTACACAATCAGTGTGGACGGAATCATTGAACCACGCAGCTAATCTACGAAGAGAACACACATATGTAGGCACGTGTCATTCTCCTACCAGTTCAAAGATGATGCAGGCTTTCTAGGAGTACACAATCAGTGTGGACGGAATCATTGAACCACGCAGCTAATCTACGAAGAGAACACACATATGTAGGCACGTGTCATTCTCCTACCAGTTCAAATATGATGACAGGCTTTCTAGGAGTACACAATCAGTGTGGACGGAATCATTGAACCACGCAGCTAGTTTACGAAGAGAACACACATATGTAGGCACGTGTCATTCTCCTACCAGTTCAAAGATGATGACAGGCTTTTTAGGAGTACACAATCAGTGTGGACGGAATCATTGAACCACGCAGCTAGTTTACGAAGAGAACACACATATGTAGGCACGTGTCATTCTCCTACCAGCTCAAATATGAGACAGGCTTTTTAGGAGTACACAATCAGTGTGGACGGAATCATTGAACCACGCAGCTAATCTACGAAGAGAACACACATATGTAGGCACGTGTCATTCTCCTACCAGTTCAAATATGATGACAGGCTTTCTAGGAGTACACAATCAGTGTGGACGGAATCATTGAACCACGCAGCTAGTCTACGAAGAGAACACACATATGTAGGCACGTGTCATTCTCCTACCAGCTCAAATATGATGACAGGCTTTCTGGGAGTACACAATCAGTGTGGACGGAATCATTGAACCACGCAGCTAGTCTACGAAGAGAACACACATATGTAGGCACGTGTCATTCTCCTACCAGCTCAAAGATGATGACAGGCTTTCTAGGAGTACACAATCAGTGTGGACGGAATCATTGAACCACGCAGCTAGTTTACGAAGAGAACACACATATGTAGGCACGTGTCATTCTCCTACCAGCTCAAATATGATGACAGGCTTTCTGGGAGTACACAATCAGTGTGGACGGAATCATTGAACCACGCAGCTAGTCTACGAAGAGAACACACATATGTAGGCACGTGTCATTCTCCTACCAGTTCAAATATGATGACAGGCTTTCTGGGAGTACACAATCAGTGTGGACGGAATCATTGAACCACGCAGCTAGTTTACGAAGAGAACACACATATGTAGGCACGTGTCATTCTCCTACCAGCTCAAAGATGATGACAGGCTTTTTAGGAGTACACAATCAGTGTGGACGGAATCATTGAACCACGCAGCTAGTTTACGAAGAGAACACACATATGTAGGCACGTGTCATTCTCCTACCAGTTCAAATATGATGACAGGCTTTTTAGGAGTACACAATCAGTGTGGACGGAATCATTGAACCACGCAGCTAATCTACGAAGAGAACACACATATGTAGGCACGTGTCATTCTCCTACCAGCTCAAATATGATGACAGGCTTTCTGGGAGTACACAATCAGTGTGGACGGAATCATTGAACCACGCAGCTAGTTTACGAAGAGAACACACATATGTAGGCACGTGTCATTCTCCTACCAGCTCAAAGATGATGACAGGCTTTCTGGGAGTACACAATCAGTGTGGACGGAATCATTGAACCACGCAGCTAGTTTACGAAGAGAACACACATATGTAGGCACGTGTCATTCTCCTACCAGCTCAAATATGATGACAGGCTTTCTGGGAGTACACAATCAGTGTGGACGGAATCATTGAACCACGCAGCTAGTTTACGAAGAGAACACACATATGTAGGCACGTGTCATTCTCCTACCAGTTCAAATATGATGACAGGCTTTCTGGGAGTACACAATCAGTGTGGACGGAATCATTGAACCACGCAGCTAGTCTACGAAGAGAACACACATATGTAGGCACGTGTCATTCTCCTACCAGCTCAAATATGATGACAGGCTTTCTAGGAGTACACAATCAGTGTGGACGGAATCATTGAACCACGCAGCTAGTTTACGAAGAGAACACACATATGTAGGCACGTGTCATTCTCCTACCAGCTCAAATATGATGACAGGCTTTTTAGGAGTACACAATCAGTGTGGACGGAATCATTGAACCACGCAGCTAGTTTACGAAGAGAACACACATATGTAGGCACGTGTCATTCTCCTACCAGCTCAAATATGATGACAGGCTTTTTGGGAGTACACAATCAGTGTGGACGGAATCATTGAACCACGCAGCTAGTTTACGAAGAGAACACACATATGTAGGCACGTGTCATTCTCCTACCAGCTCAAATATGATGACAGGCTTTTTGGGAGTACACAATCAGTGTGGACGGAATCATTGAACCACGCAGCTAGTTTACGAAGAGAACACACATATGTAGGCACGTGTCATTCTCCTACCAGCTCAAATATGATGACAGGCTTTCTAGGAGTACACAATCAGTGTGGACGGAATCATTGAACCACGCAGCTAGTTTACGAAGAGAACACACATATGTAGGCACGTGTCATTCTCCTACCAGCTCAAATATGAGACAGGCTTTTTGGGAGTACACAATCAGTGTGGACGGAATCATTGAACCACGCAGCTAGTATCTACGAAGAGAACACACATATGTAGGCACGTGTCATTCTCCTACCAGCTCAAATATGAGGCAGGCTTTTTAGGAGTACACAATCAGTGTGGACGGAATCATTGAACCACGCAGCTAGTTTACGAAGAGAACACACATATGTAGGCACGTGTCATTCTCCTACCAGTTCAAATATGATGACAGGCTTTTTAGGAGTACACAATCAGTGTGGACGGAATCATTGAACCACGCAGCTAGTTTACGAAGAGAACACACATATGTAGGCACGTGTCATTCTCCTACCAGCTCAAATATGAGACAGGCTTTTTGGGAGTACACAATCAGTGTGGACGGAATCATTGAACCACGCAGCTAGTCTACGAAGAGAACACACATATGTAGGCACGTGTCATTCTCCTACCAGCTCAAATATGATGACAGGCTTTCTGGGAGTACACAATCAGTGTGGACGGAATCATTGAACCACGCAGCTAGTTTACGAAGAGAACACACATATGTAGGCACGTGTCATTCTCCTACCAGCTCAAATATGATGACAGGCTTTCTGGGAGTACACAATCAGTGTGGACGGAATCATTGAACCACGCAGCTAGTTTACGAAGAGAACACACATATGTAGGCACGTGTCATTCTCCTACCAGCTCAAATATGATGACAGGCTTTCTAGGAGTACACAATCAGTGTGGACGGAATCATTGAACCACGCAGCTAGTTTACGAAGAGAACACACATATGTAGGCACGTGTCATTCTCCTACCAGCTCAAATATGAGACAGGCTTTTTGGGAGTACACAATCAGTGTGGACGGAATCATTGAACCACGCAGCTAGTTTACGAAGAGAACACGCATATGTAGGCACGTGTCATTCTCCTACCAGCTCAAATATGAGACAGGCTTTTTGGGAGTACACAATCAGTGTGGACGGAATCATTGAACCACGCAGCTAGTTTACGAAGAGAACACGCATATGTAGGCACGTGTCATTCTCCTACCAGCTCAAATATGAGACAGGCTTTCTGGGAGTACACAATCAGTGTGGACGGAATCATTGAACCACGCAGCTAGTTTACGAAGAGAACACACATATGTAGGCACGTGTCATTCTCCTACCAGCTCAAATATGAGACAGGCTTTTTGGGAGTACACAATCAGTGTGGACGGAATCATTGAACCACGCAGCTAGTTTACGAAGAGAACACGCATATGTAGGCACGTGTCATTCTCCTACCAGCCCAAATATGAGACAGGCTTTTTGGGAGTACACAATCAGTGTGGACGGAATCATTGAACCACGCAGCTAGTTTACGAAGAGAACACACATATGTAGGCACGTGTCATTCTCCTACCAGCTCAAATATGAGACAGGCTTTTGGGAGTACACAATCAGTGTGGACGGAATCATTGAACCAGTACAGTCTTACCAGGGCAATGCCATTGCTGGTCGGGCATCCAGGACATCTTCGCACAAAGGAGTCTCGGGTGACCCCCTGTTTTCATGCTTCCTTTCCGAACGCGGCAAATGTTCCGGATAGGTCGCAACTACGCTTGGGACGGCGTTGGGTTTCCGACTCCACTTACCCCGTGGCGATAGGACGAGTCTTCACGAATCTCGTGCTCAAAGTACGTCAGAATCTCCTTTTCCCTAAAGTGCAAATCACAGAGGGAGTCCTTGTGCGATAGGTCTCGCCAAGGGAAGTTTCTCGCCCATAAGGCGTGTCGTTTCTCCTCCAAAGAAACATTTGAAGAAATGTCTCGCCTGAGTACGCTGGCACCGACAGTTTACGATACCGACACTTACGGTGCGGACCACGCCACCGGCATATTCTGATAAGATTGTAGACTCACAGATTGTCGCTTCACAAGTTTTGAACAATGTCTGTGAACTTTCATGCCCTGCTATAAGCTTCTCTGCGTTGTTTTTCCGAGGTGTGAAATGCGCGCGGCCGTCCCCGTCGCGGCGGTTGCAGACGACCGAGAGAATGTTCGCTCGCGCGCGCAATCAATATTGTGCGTCAGTTGCAGACGACACTTCAAATAGGGTTCAGGGTCAACAGCAACGCAGATTCAATGTTTTATTGGTTAAAAAAAGTATCGGATTTTGAATATGTGACTACCAACAGCAGCAGAAACAATTTGAAAGTTGTCTGCTGCTGTTATCTGTAAGAAAGGCCAGAACCGCGCCGTCAATGATGATGATAGCAAGTATTAATGCGGAGCGGCGCCCTCTGACAGGCGCCACGCAAAGGGACCCCCTCGGGTGCGGAGTTCCACAACTGAGTTGGATCTATACTTCGTTTCACCTACAGTGTTCTAGAGGGTGTAGTGGCAAGAGCGGCGCCCGCTTACAATGGGCCACGTGAAGACGGCCAACGTAGATGCCACGAGTGGCGCTGGAGTTCTGTGCCCTATACTTCGTTTCAGCTTCCGTCCGAGCGCAGCCAAAGGCTGAGGGACGGTTCGCAACTTCGAGAAGAGCATTCCTACGCACCACAAAGTAGTCCGCAAAAGTAATACTTTTTTAAATAACTGTTTTGTGCGTAAACATTGCACAATATTCCAGATTTGTACTGCAGAGAATGATTTGCAACTAAACGAATTAAATATCTGAAGTTTATGTTTTTATTAATATATGTAAATGCATGTGGTTTGGTGAAAACACGCACGTCCTCTGGCAACACGGCTGCAGCACTCGGTTTTTCTGTGAGAGGTCGTTCCCGCAATGGCCGAATCATGTGCTTCGCTGCTTTCCTCACCGGGTCGCTTCAAAACGTCCTTCCGCAAAGGCACGTTTGGGCGTCAGGCGCGAGAGGTCTGATGAATATCTACTTTCACATACGGCGGGAGACTCCGGCCGCGTCGTACCGCGGATGCGTTGTAAAGAAGAAAAGCATCCGGGCCACTACAATTCACTGATACGCGGCGAAATCAGGGCACCCCTTTACCTGCCGATCACATTGAACGCCGAGAAGCTGGGGGAAAGGACTGCGCCTGGAGCCACGGTATATCCAGCCAATACAAGGAAACGTCAACGGCCGGGTCATCGGGCACGTTGCAATGTGTACTCACATCTCGAAACTATGCCGAAATGCCGAACTGGTGGAAAGCTCGGACACAGACGCCAGCGGCCAGCCTACATACTGACATCCCCTCTGACTAAATTTCAGAACGTGAAAGGGCACTTTTTAAACCTGTAGCAGACGATACCGCGTTGATACACCAGTAGCAGACGAAATTCTCGGCGAGCACGGGCGGCGCGGACGACCAGCGGCGCAGCGGAGTGATACAAAAGAGCAGGCGAGATCGCCCGGCGTGTGATTGGCTCCGGCCACGCGTAGCTTTGGCGGCGCTCGGACGGAAGCTGAAACGAAGTATAGGAGAATTTCTGGCAGATGTGCGATGAGCGAAGAAGACGACGAGGCTGACGGGGGCACGTTCCTGTAGCAAAATCTATACTCTGTTTCACCTTGTATCGTACCGCAGGAAAGGCTACAAGCGCGAGCTCCTTGCTCTAGGGCACATCTCGGCGCGGCATGAGGATCTCGTGCACCAAGGGCAGCTGCCAACGCTACGAGGTCGCGCTTATAGGACGAGACGAGACCATGTCCGCTGGGCTCTAGACATGAAGCGCGTGCGTCGCCGGCGCTTCGTTCTTCTTTATTCCATGCCTCTTGCCACAGTTCCTAGGGCTCAGAACAGCAGCGCTACGGTGTCGTCTACGCGCAAAATCTTCACGCGGTGGCCGCCGCTCTTGCCACTACAACTCTCTTGAACACTGTAGTTTCACCTTATCTGCGAGCGAAGCTAAAGCTAGAAGCGCGAGACCAGCGCTTTTGTGTTTCTCCCCAGCTCGCGCGCTCGAGCAAAGCCTGAACTAGGGGTGTCGCGTACCGGCCGAGGTTCGAGTTCGACTTCTTCGAACTTTTAGTGGAAAATTCGACGAACCTTGTATTAAGGTTCGACTTGTGTGCGCATGCGCAACCGGCTAGCCAGTTGGCTTCGGATTCGATGGTGATGGCTAAAGGATGAATTAAGGGCAGCGCTGATTGGTTATTTCAGTTTATACACAACAAAAAATTTAGCTATTACCTTCTTCAGTTATTACAATCAGTTTCTTTTACTTGCAGTTGTTCACAAACATTAAAATAACCCTTTGCATAAAAAGAAATTCTCCAAACCTAGATATGCTTGTATCAAGGTCTGGCCACACTGTCCACAAAGTCGAAGGCTTTGTGGACAGTGTGAAATATGGAAATAAATAAAAAAGATAAAAATGCGGCAAAAAAGTTTTGGGAGCACATTAAAGCGCAGGGAAGAAAGGCAGAGGATTTCCAACACTGGCTGACCACACAGGAGGGGAGAAGGGTAGAGGGGGAAGAGGCACGGGAATATATTAGACAGACAATCGAAGAGGCTTTCTCCCAGCTTGAGCAGAGGGGGACGGTGGATAGCAGTGACAGCATCAGTGAAGAGGAGGAGCAGAATTGTATAACAATGGAGACGACCACAAGAGAATGGGATAAGGCAGAAAGTAAGGTTCCAGCAGGTACAGCGACAGGCCCCGACGACATACCCATGGAACTCATAAAGACACTAGGAAAAACAAGCAAATTGAAGTTACGACAGGTGATTAATCAAGCGATTATGGAAGGAGAGGTACCCAAGGATTGGAAACTAAGTAGAATGAGACTAATATATAAAGGCAAAGGAAACAAAGACAGCATTAAGTCATATCGCCCGATAACGGTAACCTCAGTTCTATACAGATTAGCTATGCAGATTGTAAAGCAGAAAATGGAGGAATGGGCAGAAGATACGCAAATACTGGGTGAGCTTCAAAATGGATTCCGAAGAGATAGAAGACTGGAAGATAACTTATTCGTCACCACTCAATGTATAGAAATAGCAATGAAGAACCAAACACCTTTGTGGTTAGCTTATTTGGATATCAAGGGAGCATACGATAATGTGAGCCAGGAAAAACTTTGGGGCCGGCTGAAAGAGTATAATTTGGATGCAAATTTGGTTAGGTTTCTTCAGAAGGTTTACGCAGACAATAAGGTGGTTATAACATGGGAAGCAGAAATTACACAACCTGCAGCAATAAAAAAGGGCTCAGGCAGGGTTGTCCACTGTCACCCCTGCTCTTCATGATATATCTCAGTGAAATGGAAAAGAAATTAGAGCAGAGCAACATAGGTTTTGATGTGAGTTATATGGAAGGAGGGAGAAAGGTAAGACAGGTAATACCAGGACTGATGTATGCGGACGACATAGTACTTATGGCAGATAACCAGGATACGTTACAGGAACTAGCTGGCATATGTGGAGAGGAAGGGGACATCTTGGGCATGAGCTTTAGTAGCGACAAGTCAGGAGTAATGGTGTTTAATGACGAAAAGAGGGAACCCCTGAGGATACAAGACATTTTAATAGACCATGTAGGAAAATACAAATATCTGGGAGTCTGGTTCAATGAGGGAAAGAAATATCTAGAGGAACATGAGGAGAATATAATTAGAAAAGGGAAAAGAAATTCATCCATTATGAAGCTCAAGGCACTATGGCAACTATAATAGATATGAAGTGGTCAGGGGTATATGGAAAGGAGTGATGGTACCTGGACTGTCTTTTGGCAATGGGGTGCTCTGCATGAAATCAGAGGTTCAATCGGGTTTAGAAATTCGACAAAGAAGCGTAGGCAGATTGGCACTGGGAGCACATGGAAAAACACCAAATGAGGGAGTACAGGGGGACATGGGATGGTCGTCTTTTGAGAGCAGGGAAGCAATCAGCAAGTTGAAATTTGAACAAAGGTTGACCGAAATGGATGATACCAGGTGGGCACGTAAGGTGTACAAGTATTTAATAGATTTAAGTGATAATAGACGCGTACCCTAGCGGTGGTGTCTTGAATTTGGCACTTTTGATTGTCTTCCGGCGTTGAGTCTGGCCGATTTTTGGCGTCCAAAGGTGTTTTTCTTTCTTCAGCACCAGGCAGAATTAAAAAAGCTCGACCAACGTGCCATAAGTAGCGCGAGGCTCGATCAGGTGAGCTTGTACTACCCAAAACGAGGGCGCTGCAGTTCGTTCAAAGCTTCAGCGCAGGAGGCCTATCCGCCCCAGCTGCCGAGGCCGCGGTCCGCGATCCAGCCTACTAAAATAGAGATCAGTGGTCGAACCGGTCGAATCTGGTGAAAAGGTCGAAGGTTCGTCGAACCGGTTCGACCCAATCGAACCCCGAAAGTTCGACCTAAACATTCGGTTCGACAAAAGTTCGCGACACCCCTAGCTTGAACGCACGGAGCTTTCGTGCTCGCGCTTCCAGCGTTGCCTTCGCTCCGCAATCCGGAGACGGCCTTCTTAGCCCAATGTACGTAGTGCTGCTGGCACTGCTCCGGAACTTCGCTGTTTCTAGCGGCTTCGTTTGCTCGTTTGGTAAAATGAGTGGTAAAAACGTCCATGCAACCGAAATGTTCAGCATGTTTGGACTGGGAGACGGAATTACAGGCGGTCTTCGCTACCGCTGAAGCTCAATCAACTCAAGAACATTTATTAAACAACGTGCGCGACGTGCTTGAAAAACGAAACCGAAAGAAGATGAGTTGGGAGGGCGAAAGCTTTCTCCCGTCTGCCCATGGAAAAGGAGAAAAACATCTTAACCATGTTGAATTAACCTGAGACTGGGGTAGAAAAGAAACATCAAAACGTAGAAGGGAAAGAGAATAGAAAGGACGACGTCTCAAACTCAGCTAACGGGTTTATTTAGTCCACCTCCCACCAACACAAAACGAAAAGGTACGAAGTCTAAACAGTTCAAGCGCCACAGTCTTCACCACACAATGCAAAAACGTTGACAACCTTGTGTTGTGTGGTGAAGACTGTGGCGCTTGAACTGTTTAGACTTCGTACCTTTTCGTTTTGTGTTGGTGGAGGTGACCTTGAGATTGTGACTATATAAGGAGGTGGACTAAATAAACCAGTTAGCTGAGTTTGAGACGTCGTCCTGTCTATTTTCTTTCCCTTCTACGTTTTGATGTTTCTTCTCTACCCCAGTCTCAGGTTAATTCAACATGGTTAATATTCACCAGCTCGCCTGCACCCTTACGATTTTTTCTAAAAACATCTTGTTCCTCCCTTCTTCTCGTGCCCGCTTTGGGGCGCGTCAGTAGAAAGGGAGGAAAATGCGCCGTTGCTACCTTTCTCCTCCATTTTTTTCTTAGAGCGCAGAGGTCATAAAACTACTTCATCAAGCACGCGCCTCAGAAAGAGAACACAAAGAAAAGCACAGCTGAGCTGATTCCCTAGATCGCAGAGAGTGGCTCTTTGAGCGTTTTGCGGGCAAGTAAACGTGCAGGTATTTATTAGAGTGTGAGCTCACTAAACGTAGTAACATAGTGAAACTTTTCTTTTCTCGAATTTCGCTTTATTTTAAAAGTTATAGGCAAATTAAAATTACAAAAACAAGCAAAAAAGAACCACTTTCACGACGTCCCTGGTCCTGGCTTGGTTGGCCCCCGTGTGTGCACGCCTATGGCGGTGACTACCTAGTACCAGTTCAGTCTGGACGGAGCAGTACGGTTCCGTCTCGACGGAACTAGAGTTTATTCTGGACGTAACTCTAGTGGTGACAATTGTTCCATCTGGACGGAACCCTAGTTGGTTCCGTCCACACATAGTTTCGATGAGTAGAGACCGCAAGGCACGCTGCTCGCCTCATCGACCGTGGGGTGTGAAATGTCCACATATTGCGAGTTCTACGAGTATTAAAATAGAAGAATAATATAACATTTCTGCGTTAAGTGCAAATATGTTAGTATGATTAGGAACACAAATTCAATTGAAAGAAACACTTGATTCGACGGGCTGCGCCAACCCACGCGCTCTCCTCCCGTCTCGAGGACAAGTGTCCCCTCTTGGGTTCCCCGGGCTTTTGTGGCATCCGACGACACAGAAAACGTGACTGGAAGGGATTTTCGATGGAGGTTCGAAGGCGGCAGACCCAGCAACCATGATCGCAGCACCGCTTGGCCGGGTCCCTACCGTCCTGATGGTTCCAGAAGTCGCCGTAGCCCGGCGCCACCCGTCTCACGAAACTGAAATTTTTAGCATACGGCCGGTTAGCTTCACTGTATTGTTCCCAGAGGGGGATCGGTGCCCGAGTGGGAGCGCACACTACCGCATACCAGCTCGGAGCAGGTGGAGCGAAAGCTCACGCTGCAAAATCCAAGATCTTAATTAAATGCCCCCCCCCCCCCCTCCACCCCGGTCCCGGCTTTCGGCATTTCGGGGTTGGGATACCTCCTGGCCATCACACTCAAATGAGTTTAAGGGTCAAGCTCAAGCTCTCACCTGGTATAGAGGGTACAGCCGTTACTGAGCCGTTATTATCCATCCAATCATTCATCCAGACGCCTGCTGACCAGCGTGTTGCTGTTGACAGTTTAAATTTCCCGCGTAAATGTTTCCCCAAGTTCGTATTTCGTCTTTAGGCTTTAGGTGGCAGCACCAGTTTCCGGAACTGGTTGCGGCCATCTTGAGAAGTAGAGGGGGAATGCCGATGGCAGCATTATGGCACTCAATTCATTTCATCAACGAAAAGGTTATTTAGTGACGATAAGCAATGGAAACCGAACGGCACAGCGAATACACCCTCACCAAGAATTCAACAATGGAATTGTGATGAGTGCGCAGCCCCTCCGGGATCATCAGCTGTTTGAAGTTAGGATAGACAAGAAGGTAAGCGGTGTTATGCCGTTGAAAAGTGACAAAGTTTCGGGTCCAACGAGCCCTTTCCGCTTCTTCGACCCGATCGAACGTGTTTTACTGCACGTTGAATTCGTCTTTTGTAATCCGTAACGACTGCACACTCGTCTGGCTGCGGCGGTGTTTAGAACTTAGGCTGCGGTCTCGATCGCTGGACCTAAGAACCGAGGAATGTTGTCAAAAGTGGTGCGAGGTTAGCTCGTATTTTCCTGTTGCCTATCTTGAGCTGAGCTGGATTTGCGTTAGTAGAGGACTCTATCGCGTCCTCGTGTTAATGGTTTACGTTAATTAATTTGTGGTGGCGTCTGCTTGTGACATTACGTAGGTTCCTTGTTGCCGCTGATCGTGCATAAAATCTCGCATGTTTTGCACCTGTCAGCTGTGTTACACTATCAGTAATCCGTACAACCGCGTCTGCAAGATCGCGTGTGGCACATTTTTACGAAACGGCAGCATTGAACGTCTGTTTACGCAGCAACGTTCGATTATTCACACTGTTATGTAATACAGGGATAGCTTAGTGGTGTTTTCCTCCTACGTTTAGAGGTACGATATTGAGTTTCGTATTTTTCGTTAGTTCGATCAAATTGGTAGACCGAGGCCTTTGCAACAACTCTGCTGACATGACTGACTTCAAGGCTTGA
Source organism: Ixodes ricinus (assembly GCA_037355805.1). Taxonomy (NCBI): domain Eukaryota; kingdom Metazoa; phylum Arthropoda; class Arachnida; order Ixodida; family Ixodidae; genus Ixodes; species Ixodes ricinus. The sequence continues at coordinate 106,842 of JAZHYW010031856.1, read as the reverse complement.
GGGACATTAAACAATTGACTGGTAAACTCAATTTAATTGTGCAATATGCTTTTTTTAATTTTTTATATCAAATCATAGATAAACTTAGTTTGGCTAAATCTTCCGTTCTTCTAGTCAGTTTCATTTTGTGAAACTGTGCAATATTTTGTGTTTACATTCACTTGGTATCAAACCTGTCTTGCGCTTCGAACTGCGCATGCAACATCTGCTGGTGGACACTGGGCCCGAGATAGTGCGCCTTTGAGCATGCGCCGCCGTTGTACAGCACTGGACAGTTGCCAATGTTTTTGCTGACCCTTCCGCAGGCTCCGCTAGTTGCCAGAGGAGCACTCGGCACCTCCAGGCTGCGAAATCAAGGCGCTCAGTGTGGCGGCCCACGCACCTCTTGCTCAGCCTTATCGCGTATTCTTCAGAGAGAAAATGTAGCCACTGATCTTGCACGCTTGCTTCCGTCGAAAATCCCAAGCCTGAAAGCAGTTCAAGGCGGTACTATCCACTACTAAACCCACGTGCCACATTGCATGCTTCGGCATGACCGCTCAAAATTATTTTCTCTCGGAATTTGTGTTTGCTCTTTTGTCCATCATTTTTCTTTTTTTACTTCTTGCTCAGCATCGAAGCCAACTGAATTAAGACATTTGTATGAAAACCCAAACGTCTTGTGACACGCTATATATATTGGGAGATGTATTCGGTCAGGGATTTCCTAGACCCCCTAGGGGGTGTAGACCTCCCTCGTTTTTCTGAAGGCACCCCCTTAATTCACAACGACTCCTATATTCGCAATGCCCCCCCCCCCCCCCCCCACACACACACACACACACACTTCAACCCCCCCAAAAAAATTTAGACACCCCCCTGATTTCAATTCCTGGGGAAACCCCTGTATTCGGTCATAAAATATTTCAATTGGTAGCGTCATTCTGAGCTTGGTGCTGCTCTTGCAAGCAGAAAGAAGCTTTAAAAAGGGCCCTGCAAGGACTTTTTCCTGTCTTTTAGTTTGCACCGAACCTGAGCGCACTGAACGTAGTAACTTAATAAAACTTTTCTCAATTTCGCTTTATTTTAAAAGTTATAGGTAAATTAAAATTACAAGAACAAGCAAAAAATAACCTCCTTCATGACGTCCTTGGTCGCTTGAGGGGTCGCGAACTAGAGGAGGTGTAGTCAGCTCAGCGAGCGCTCACGGCTGTCGCACTACGTGTCGACGGCTTGAGGGGCGCCACTAAAGCATGTTCTGGATAGGCTGTATAAAGCAGGCAGCCAGGGCCATTGCACTTGCTGCTTGATTAAACACTAATTCCGCATAACACTTCACTGGCCACAAACGACAGCAAACACGGGGTAAAGATCAGTTCAGAACGGGAGCCACATCGCGCTGCCAAACGGCCAAGCCGCAAGCCAAACCTTCTCACCGAAGGCCTACGGAACCGGTCGGATCCTCGAGCCCGTATGCGACTGCAGTGCCGCCGCGTACATTCGGGACCCTTTGTGCTCGCCACTCGTTGGTGCCTGATCCCACTGCACCTTTCTATACTCGTTTCACCTTATGTTGTACCGCAGCGAAGGCTAGAAGCGCGAGTTCATAGCGTTGGCAGCCGCTCTTACGTCACGAGAGCTTGTGCCGCCGAGATGTGCCCCAGAGCAAGGAGCTCGCGCTTGTAGCCTTTCCTGCGGTACATCATAAGGTGAAACAGAGTATAGTATGTGCCGCCTTTTCCACCGCTTGGTGGTGGGTATGTCGATGGGTCTTTTATTGTTTCCGTACTTTATAAACTGCATTTGTTTCTTTTCTGATAAAAAAAAACTGAACTATAACTGCCTTTATAAATAATTGAAACGGTTCGCGCCACTTATATTTTGTATTTCGGCTAAAAAGAAGCTTTTAGCTGTTCTGACCAGCATTAAGCCCAGGACCAAAGACGTCACATATCGCGCTTTCGGCACCGCGGGTCGCCCCCGTAGGTGGAGGAGGTTTCCGCGTCATCCGGTTAAAATATGACGCACTGATATTTAGTTACTCTCTCCGTGCCTGCTGGCTTGCCCAAACCCCAAGAGAGGTGGAAACTGGAAAAAGGTAGACGCTTAAATATGATTGCAGGGCCCCTTTAAGAAACGTAATTATTTTAGTGTCTTACCCACCTTGAATAACGCAGAATGACGAGCCGCGTTTGTGTTCTCATTGTGAAAGCATTTTATCGAAAGTGCAGAGATAACAAGCACTTGGAATTGGTAGCGCTGAGGAAGCATTACACGCAAACAAAATAAACGCCTACTTTCCCGCGCACACCATGACCGGTTTCGCGCGAGTACAGAAGCAAGCACTCGAGTTTAACGGCTAAATTCCTCTCAAAAGAACGCACAATAGTGCGGAGCCGGCGGCGCGTGGGCCGCCACACCGAGCTCCTAGATTTCACAGCCTGGAGGTGCCAAGTGCTCCTCTTGTGTCCAGTGGAGTCTGCAGATGGGTCAGCACAAACGTTGGCATCTGCCCAGCGCTGCACAATGATGACGCATGCTCAGAGGTGCACTATCTCGGGCCCAGCACCCACCGGCAGATGGCAAATACGCAGTCCGGAGTGCACCGCTCCCGTGCTCTGGACAGGTTTGATGCCGAGTGTACGTAGTCAAGAATACTTGATAGCCTGTCGATGCCAAGCCGCTGCTACACTAAATCGAGATACACGACAGATATTTCTTGCCGACTCTGAGGAAGTAGCAGCCTGTCTCTACCTCCAAGAACAGATCATCACGTTTTAATGCCATTGCGACCAACATTCTTAGATCTACCAGTTGACAAGCTATATGGATAGCAATCCCGGTGCCACATCTCTCACTGGCAGTAAGGAAGGATTGTTCTCGAACGATGCTCTTTTCGTGCCAACGTTTGCACAAACTTTATGTTCACCATCAAAACTGCAGTAGAATCGCTTTAGCTGCAGGCAATGTGAATTCAACGTTCTACTGGTTCTGTTGCTTCTGTCCGTATGGGCTGGGCTGATGGCATAGCAAGCGCCACTGAACGGACATGCCACGAAAAGGTGCCAGACATTCTAGGATGCTTGTCAACTTACTTTGACCTAGTATTATTAGTTGGGACAGCGCAGTAAGCACTACAACCATTTGTAGTAATGCACAGATTATCTTTTGTAGTACTGTACTGATTAGTAGTTATTTCTCCATTTGATTGAATCAGCCTGTACTTGCGAGCAAAACCGAAGCAACAGGCAGGAGTATTGGCAACGAGATGTTTTGGTGGCGCCCAGCCCTGCCCTCTGATGGGGCCTACTTGTGGCGTCACGACTGGGACTAACAGTTGCAAATGGCGAGGTCGATGGTCTGGGTACAAGGCACAGTGAAAGCTTGGAGTCATCACACTCTTAAACCGTCAAAGTCGACTGTCTAACATGCCTATTTTGGTCAGAGAATGCGGAATTCATCCTACTCAGGACATCATAGTTGGCATTTGACCAATCAAGAAAAAGCCGACCACAGCAATACTTTTGGTCCTGCATGTGACCAGCATTGCCCGGAACACTGGTTTCACTGCACTAGCATGCATGCTTGGCAGGGACGCTGAAAGCTCACTCTTGTAGCTTCTGCTATGCTCACACTAAAGGGAAATGGACTATATGAATGCCAACTCGCAATATTTACACTTAAGAAGGTCAGTGGACTGCATTATTTTATCTTCTTTTATTTATTATCTGACTTATATTGCCATGTACACTCCTGTTGACACTTCTTTTAACTCTTTTAAACTTTGTTAACTAGACAGGCTTTGATGAATTGGTTGGGGTTCTCTCCAAAAGCAGTACTATTGCAAAACCTTTATAAACAGTTCATGTATGCTGTAGAAAGCATTTTCTTATCAAAAAACATTAACCTAATTCACTGAAAATAACAAGATGACGTGACTGTTTCGGAAATAAAGTTATCACCAACACTACAAAATGTTGATAAATGCGCCAGGTGTTTGAGGAAACCATGTTTTCCTCACCTCAAAAATAAACGATGCATCGTCAAACACTCAGTCTCTGCCCAGATGTGGCTCTTGCGGTGGGGACCAGCTGCCAAGGTTTCAGAATTTGCCGTTGTTAGACTAAAAAGTTATGAGCAATTTTCAGAGATTTTCATTGATCAAAAGGCGGCTAACGAAGCCCTTGAATGCATGCTGATGAATGGCATCTAATACTGCGAGGCAACCTTATTTTCTCATTGAAAATTGTCGAAAATTGCCTGTAACTTTTTATTTAGATTACAGTATCTTCTGAAACTTCGTCATCTTGTCCCAACCAGCTTGCACTGCATTCAGACCAAGACAAGTGTTCAGCGATGCATAGTTTATTTTCACAATGAGAAAAACGCGGATGTCTTTTCTCTCAAAAATCCGGTAGACGACATGCGAGTGAGTGGGCAATCAAATCTGTTGTTTGTCTGAGATATGCATATTCTGTGTGTTAAAGCGGCAGAATCAGCTGGGTTGCACTTTATAAGTGTATTGGGGCATAAATGTCAGATAGCCGGGAAGCTTTGAGAGAGGTTGGAATTGGAAGAAGGGCCCTAACTCGGCAAAAATACATCTTTATCTAAGATGACGAGAGGGACCAGCATTAGAAGATGTGGAGCCGTGTGCAAGCTAGTACCCTGAGAAACACAGTGGCCAATAATGGTATCCCAGAGGGTTTTTATTTAATTAAGAATGGAGAGTGTCTAGCATTTTTCCTGCTTAGCGATTCACAGCCACCGAGCCACAACATTACAAATCTTGCACCTCTAGAATTCTTTTAAATGTTGTGTGCTTTTTCGGTTTGCCACGGGGTCATGTTATGACCTTGCAGCCCGTATCCACTTAGGAGATGAAAGCCTTGTGGTTTCCTCATAAACATTCCAAGCGGCCTCCGCATGTTGAAAATTTCCTCGGGTATTTTTTTTATAAAGAAAGCATGTCCTTGTAGAGCGCGCAAGGAACCTATCACCGCCACTGTGCCTAGTGAATGACGCTGGTAATGATTAACCCACAAAATGTGGCCTGTGCTAGAACACTAAGCACAATGCTTATGAATCGCAGCTCGGATCTCTATATGAAGATCACTTGTTGACTCTTGTCATTTGCTGTTCTCAAATTGAAAAGACTGGTTTTTGTGGGGATGTACTAAAGGCAGCAAAATGAATACCTTTTGGGGCTGACATGATGAAAACAGAAGGGAGACACATGGGATACACAGCGCTGACTCGCAACTGGTATTTATGAGAGGAGAAGGAAAATATCTTTGACATGAAAAAAAGAAAGAAGCTCTTTTTTAGTTTCTTATCTTTGTAAATATGTTTTCCTCTTCCTCTTATAAATATCAGTTGCGAGTCAGTGCTTGTGTGTTCTATGTGTCTCTCTTTGTTGTCCTTTGTGTGCTGTTTTTCATTATGTCGTCTCAATACCAACTGGCCCAACTCACAACATTGCTCTAACTTTTTGGAACGTGTTATGGCCCTGACGGGGGCTAGAACGGAAAGTTTAGATCTTACACTACATACTTTTTGACAGGTTGAGGTTTAACGAGGGTTGTGGGAGCCGGGAGACTGGAAAGAAGAAAGATTAACCCTTTCATATTGTTACCGAGTTCATGCGTGGGCATTATTCATAAAGAGCTTTATTGCAAGTCCCTGAGAGTTTATGGTAATAAAGGTTAGTTTGTGCCCATGCTTATAAAGGTCACTTGGAATCTGTGGTAACGAAGGTCAGTTGGAGTTTATAGTATATGAGTGAAGGAAAATACACCGATAGATCTTCCCTTAATTTTTTTGCCGCCTACTTGGACCAGTGCCAGTACTTCGTTCGCACTCCATTTTGTGGCACAGACCAAGGCATATGCACTCCGCACACCTGCAAGTTCAAACTCGCCCTCGCATTTGCGCGCGCATTAGCTTCTGCCCCGTGATGTCGCCTCCATCTCGTCTCGCTGCGCCGCGCTCGCATTGGCTTCCGTCTTGTGACATTGCTTTCCTCTCACCTTTTTCCTTCACTACTGTCCTCCCTAAGCGGCGCACTTCCCTTTCCACTGTTTTGTCCACAGAGGGATGCCGTCAGCTTTGGAAACTAATGCTAACACAGGTCTGCTAGGGTTTATGGTAATGAAGGTCAGTTGGAGTTTATGGTCATAAAGGCCTGTTGGAGTTTGTGGTAGTTGTGGTAGTGAAGGTCACTTTGGGTCTACAGCAATGAAAGTCTGTTGGAGTCGACGTAGTGAGGAGAGGGCAGCGGAGGCGACCAAGTGCCGCAGCAGCAGACGACGCTTCGGCGATGCGGCTCTGCCAACCTCCCAATGGTACGAGCGCGTCAAGAGAGGGCGCCACGGATCCGGAAATTGAGGAGTGGGGGAAACAAGTGTAGTGGAGTTGGCAGATTTGGAGACCGGGCGGGATTTGGAGTTGATGCTAATTAAGGCTAGTTGTAGTCCATGCTAATAAAGGTCATTTGGAGTAAACCTAGTTTGCAGCAGCGAAGGCCACTCCGAGCCTCGGGCAACAGGGTCCCTTTGGCAACAGAGTCCCCTGCCCAGGTGGCGACATGGAGCGGCTCGATTGAGATCGGGGTGACAGCCCTGGACCCGTGCACGCTGGCCTTCCCTTCGAGCGCCACGAACCTGCGGGAGGGCTCGTGGGTGATGTCCGGCACGGGGGTGCTGCAAGACGGCCAGCCCCTGGTGGAGGAGTACGGCGCAGACCTGGACCAACTCGGGGAGGGCGACCGGGTGGGCGTCATGCGCAGCCCCGCCGGGGAGCTCCAGTTCTTCGTCAACGGCCGCTCTCAGGGCGTGGCCGCCCGCAGGCTGCCCCCCGTGTCTACGCCGTGGTGGACCTGTACGGCAAGTGCGCCCAGGTCTCCATCGTGGACGGCGAGGCCCGTGAGCACCCCTCCGTCCTTTCATCAGAGCAAAGAGCGCCACTTAAGCTGGAGCTCACCGAGCTTTCCTAGATCTGCCCTAACCATGGCTACCGGACGTCCTGTTCTAGAGGCTCGTTCATGTTGTCCTGTCGTTTCGTCTAAATGTAGCAGCGCGTCCCGTTTTCGTGGGAATGCGCTTGGTAGTCGCAAAGTTGGTACGACGCGAATCGAGAGAAATTCTAAAGAATGTTTCTGCCCCTGTTTCGTTAAGCATTACAAGCTTCTTTATGCCGCAATTTCTAGGACAATTAAGTGCTACAGAAACAACCAAGTTGGAGACTTAGCAAGGTTCTTCTGCTGTGCCATTAAACATATTCCACGTGATCAGTCGTCTAACAGGAGTGTCCAGAACACTCCAACAAACCTCTCACTAACCAGTCCTTTAAGCACTAGTAGAATTGGGGGAAAATATTTTATGAACGTCGCAAAGAGCGGTGTTATGGTGGGGATTGTTTCTCCTCTCATTTGACTAGAGGTTTGCAGAAAATGCAACAGCATCTCCTGAGCCACTTTTTCTGAAAAAGGTCTGTACATTTTGTTTGTGTAGACATGTGCATTTGGCATGCTTCGGTGTGCAATATTTTTTGCCCATTTCTTAAGATGGGGCAAATAGGCACTTATGTTCACAGCAAAGAACTTCGGATAAATGTGTATTTTTATGTCGAACTAAGCGAGCCGGAGATTAGAGCAGAAATTGCCTTTCTGCCTCGCTTCTTCCCCCCCCCCCCCAGTTTAAACTGTATTTTGCTTAGACTTTCATTTGTTTCCACTCAGATTTATTGTTCCTCTTTCTCCCCGCCCCTGTAATGGGCGTCTTGAGGAATCCGTAAGTTAATCTAAAAAATTGCCAGTAATTTGATCATGCTTGACAAAATGATTGTACATGGAATTGGGTTTTGGGCAGTTAAATCTCGGTGGGATTGCTTGTGTACCAACACTCATGTCACGACTTCCGACGAGAGTGTGATTAGTTGTTGATTATGATCCTGTGAACTCTTACGCAACCACAGGGAATGAGGTGCCACCCGTAAGCAGTCTCAAGTAATAATGCGTTACAAGTATAACTTTTTTACTTTGCTAGTAGTAACTTGTAATGTGTTACTTTTTCAGAATGTAACCTTCAAGTTCAGCTTGATTACTTTTTCTGAAGTAATTTATAATTCCTATTATAATTATCATAAAAAGTAACATTGTTCCTATTATATAAAAAATATATATAAAAAAAAAAGAAAAACAGTGACAAATCTGTTGCTTACCTCGAACCACTCGTCGTCCCTTATATAATAAGAACAATGTTACTTTCGTTGCTACTTTCCACAGTTCGTTCAGAATTCTAGAAGTCGACTTCACACAGCACTTAGTAATATGCATTTATTAAATCATTATCATAATTAACCTATACATTTTGCTTCCCCTCTCCACGAAGGAAGTCCTCCACCATCTGCGTTGATCCACAAGGGGTCCGCGAAGCATTAGTGGTTGAGAACCACTGGTTTAGCCGATGAAAGGACACATACAAGGAGATGACGAATGCCACAATATCGCGCTTCGATGCTGCGAGTCAACCGGCCAGAGCCGTTGATTATAGGCGTCAACCGCTCTGTCCGGTTTATGCGCTGGCTGGTCGATCGCCGACATCGTTTAAATTTCCAGTTGATGTCAGGAACTAAAAGTCCCAAGAAAACTCCGCAAAATAGCAGGATTGCCGATGGCGGCTACTGGGAGAAAACAGAACCACGGTCTTGAACTCCTGATAAGACCACTCGATTATTGTGTATGCTGGCTCTTGCTGGCATTTTAGAGAAATTATATTTACAGGCTAAACGAACTACAGAGTGTAAAATGGGGGGGAGAGAATTTATTCCAATCAAGTGCTGTGCAATCATTCACTTTTCAACCATTTTTTAAGACCCATTGTAAATGAAACCTACTCTGACTAGAACCTTCTTTAAAAAGGCTATGTTCCCTTTACATCCTATCTATTCTTATCACGAACGGTAATAAGTAATATGCTCAAGTATCAAGGAGGAAGCCTCGATCACTATCATAAATTAACTCATTTAGAGAACCAATCACTTTTTCATTCTCAAGTGTTGCGCTAACCGACTTTGGCATCTGCTCCAAAAGCATCGGTGGCTGCTCCAAAACCAATATTTTGCCCGCTACAGAACCTGCTACAAAGGTCAAATGCCGATTCCATCGATGCACATCTCATTATTACGCATTTCCCTTTCCCAAAGTGCCCTTCGCACAGCTAGTTTGACCACCCAGTGTGCGACAGTTCAAGCTCGGTCCCATCTTTCTCGATCCGTCTGCAACGTGGCCGGCGAGAACTCACCGGACCGTGGTCGTGCAGGGTCGCTGGCCGACAACGTTGGTAGCGAGAGCGTAGTGGCACCGTACGTACCGTCGGGCTCATCCGAGGACCCCCTGCGGTTCCACCTTCGGTGCGGCGCCCTGGTCCACCTGTCCAACGGCAACCGGACCGCGGAGAGGAGGAAGCCCGCCGACGAGTTTAACAACGGCGTGGTCATGACGCATCGAGCTCTCAGGGACGATGAGTGGTTCGAGGTAAGCAACACATTTGTCGTTCTGTTTTTCTTTGTTTTAATAATTTTCTTAAAAAATTGGATTACTTATAAGTAGGGTTCTGTTTATTTGGATAAATCCGAAAAACTCAGAAAAACACCCGCGCGTAAAATTTTGCTCCATTTGGATTTATCCAATAAACTCGGAATTTTGATGTACCAATTCCACAAATTGGCCCACAAAAAAAAAAAAAAAAAAAAGTCAAAGACTTTTTTTTACAATTTGTGCAGCGCAGGATCAATGGTCCTGGGAAAATTCCACCATAATTATCTTTCAAGCCTCGGACCGTTGTCATAAGGGGGTCTTACGGCTTGTCTCGTCAAGGTTGGTTCAGGGAAACAGGTCATCGTACCATTCGTGTCCACGACAAAGGCCACTCTTTTGGTTTCCAGTTTGAGCCATGGGATTTGGGATTTAGAGAAAGGAGAGGGTATGTTTCTGGGGGTAACAGTGCAAGCTATGGACTATAAAGATTGTATAAAATAGGGAAGAGGGTCAGTTGAAACTTCTTTCTTACATCCTTAAGGGAGGACACCACCTAAAAATTGCAATTTTTGAGAAAAAAACTAACTTTCCTATTTTTGTGTGTTGTGGTTCCACAACTAATAGAGTATACTCCTGCAAATTTTGTATTGCAATATCTGAAGTATTTACGGAGAAATAATACATTTTCGGTCAGCCAACGATGCAAAATCACATGTTTTTGAAATGTGAAACTTCTGTTTCCTGTTTTCAAACTGCTGTAGCTTTGCACCGGTATGCCCTAGACTGATGATCATACTCTCATTGGAAAGAGCATTTCTTCGCAGTTTCAGTACATTAAATATCTTTGCTCGAGAGTACACTCTATTTGGGCAAGAACACCAAGAAGTCCAGCTTTCACGTGGAAGAGGCTATGCATATGGCCAAGAATCGAAAAGCTCACCCTGATTGAACACATAACTGACTAAAACCAGCATTCATTTATAGAACGTCACGTGGGTTTGTCTGCTTTGTATTTCGATGATGCTTGCCTCGCCCATACTTGCTGATGTTGGTTTGAGTATTGCAAGCATACCCAATTCCTCACTCATTTCACAATCAATGTCCAGATGCCGACAACAAAATGACACTCGAAGAAAGCGTTTTAAGCTCGGACTCACTCAGCAAAGCCATGCTGGAGATTGGGTGTAAGCAGAGAGGCACCATCTACGCCCTTAGTGCCTTTTAGTTGCCACCACTACCAGTAAAAGCAAATGTAGTGGTGTGGAAACTTTAAACAGGTTTTTCTCAGTTTCACTTTTTTGCAGCAACTTTCGTTTTAGGAAATCTATCATTTCGATGAATCACTGAATGTATTCTTTGCTGTGGATGTTTCTGAACTGAAATTTAATGAGGAAGGGGGCTAGATATTCATTTTTCTATTTAAATAAAGTTCTTTATGCCAAAAAGTAGAGTTTTGATGAGGAGAAAATGCCCCATTATGTGGAATGCTTTTCGAATTGACATTCTGCATTAAAAAATAGATAGCCCCCTTCATCATATGTTCTAGTTAAGGCTGAAGCTCAAAAATGCTCAATATTCTCCATCAATTTTATACGATAGATTTCCTTGCCAAGTGAGGCAACTTGCATCAATAGCAGTGTACCTCCACCTGTAGCATATCGGAAAATAGTCCTACAGAGATTAAATTTCATAGAGTGCATTTAGGCAACGAGACGAATAGACCCTCCAAATTTCATCAATATTGAGCAACTGGTTTAAAAGTCGACACTTGAAGGTGGTGTCACCCTTAACCACTCCACCTTGTGCGGCCACGTGCTAGATTGATGGAATAGGATAGGATGACTATGAGCTTCCTACCAACTACCTCACTCTGAGTTTATTGATTTTAAGGTATCAACGTTTATCCAAGCAACACTTCTGTGCAACTTTTGTCGTGGGACAAATTAGTATTGTCAATAGGCAATGGCACCCACGCCAAATTCAACTGAAGAAACTTTAATTAATACAAGCGCGTTTTATTTTTTATCTGGAATATGTTTACATCCGGTTATTATTTATTTATTTATTTTTAATAGGAAACATCTACCCATTAATCGTTCCGAGCAGAGCTCGGTGCTCGAGCCGTCCCCGCACACTCTCGTCTCCTCACCAAGTTTCGACCAACTGAGAACCATTAGAAAAAAAAGGAGATTACAGCAAAGTCCACCACGAGCCAGAAAGATTCCGGCACAAACTTATTCTGTGTGTGTCATATTCGTCCGTAGAATCGAGTTGAATTTTGAAATTTGAGAAGGAGGGCGACACTGAGGATGCCCACGACTTTTCGCTCTCATTCTTTATGAATGATTGTTTTGCACGCTGCCATGAACTGGAAACTTCTTTCAAAACACGAAATGCTTTGTCATCTGAGTTGTCGGCCTTTGGCGTCGAAGAAAACCTTAGAAAAAGTGTTAGAAAGTTGTCAAGTTGTGTTTCACCTCTCGGTCCAGCTGCCTCGTGGCGTCTCGTCTACGCTTCTGCGTCTCATGTCGGCGCACCTCTAGTGGGTTTGCGCGTTCCTTGAAAATCTTGAAAACCCTCGATTTGAAAAAAGCCATTTTCAATTCTTCGAAAAACCTGAAATTTTTAGCGGTGCTTGCAAGTGACAATTAGGTGTCATTTATCGGATGTCCCTGGCCACAGGGGAAGTACCTCAATATCCCGAGTCATTGCCCACCCACCTGCCGCCTGAATTTCATAAAAAAGTGGGGTAGGCCGTGTCTCCGTGGGTAAGCACAAAAGGTTTACGAAAAGTTAAGAATTAGTTTCATTGTTTTATCCAAGAAATGCTCATGAAATATTGTTGTACTATCGCAAAGTTCATCGCTTGCAATGCGCGCGATACACACCACTGATCGGCATATGCGCGAACGTTTGTTCCATGAAAGAATGTTTCTAACACCACCATGTTCTCTTCGTTAGTAAGAAAAAAAGTCAACAAGAAAATAAAAAAAACCAGCCGGGCGCAACGAGTGAGTGAACAAGTTTGCGGACGAAAGAAGCGATGCTGGGGAAGCGGGAAAGTCGGCAATTGCTTTGGCAAATACTTTGGCGCCGGGACCAAGTGGGCGCCTTGTCAATCGCAAGGAGCAGGCTGTTGTGCAACTTTCTTGTTTGGTGCATACATGCGTGCGTCCATGAGCAGCCTGCTATCAACGCGGGTTGAGGCGGTGTTGCTGCGTGGCATGGACGGCACCACGAACACGGAGCTTGTAATGAGACGCTCTACAGACATCGGGGTGCAGCGTTCCAGCAAATCTCTATTTACCCGTGGGCTTTGTCTTAAACATTGCACAGCTGCAGTCGCAACATGCCGGGAGAAAGAGTGGGTTTGCGGCGACCTTACTTCGGCGGAGACAGACTTTGACTTTACACTCCGCAGTTACATTCCAGGATATGGGGCATTCGCTTACCTCACGATTCCTGAATGGATTACTGCTTATGTTATATTTCAAATTTTTTTTTGTATTTGGGCGAATTGTTTGTAAGCAAAACAAAGCTTTATTTTGTTATCCCCATTGTTTTCTTTTCGCACAAATGCACTACAACTTGGAGGTCGCCCACGGAGGAAACATGTAAACAAAGAAAAGTGTCTTTCCCTCCTTGGTTTTACTTTGTCACGGACGTCCTCGAACTGTAAGACCCGTGTCCGTGTCATTCGAATAGGATGAATGTTTGCAGATTCGGAGTCCGCAATGGGGTTTTTGTAGGATTGGGCGATGACTCTGTGCTTTTTTTGGAAATTGATATTGGCCCAAAAAGTGGGCTGGGCAATGACTCGGGATATGACGGTAGTTTAGGTTTCACCTGTTTTTCCATCTTGTGATTTTGTTTTGTCTTTGTGGTCTTCTCGCTTCCACGTGCTGTTCGTTAGCTGCTCTCGGTTTGCTCAAAATGTATATGTTCATGGTCCTCGTGGATGTGGTGCGTGAGTCCGAGGAAGTGAGGCTTCTCATGGCCGTTTCTTGACAACCAATTCATGCACTGGGTCAGAACTTGTATCGGGCAAAAGGTAAACCTTGAGGAAAACAATATCTTGTTTATGTCGTCGCTAAAAAAGCCACATTAGGAGCGAGAAACACGATGGGAACACAACGATGTTGGCGGATTTCGGTTCATTTCACGTACGTTTTCATGGAAAACCATATTTACAGGACCTGCTCTCACTCCAGGTGCATCACCTCTAGCACCAGGAATACTTGCAGCCTAGCTCTGACGTTTGTAGCCAAAGCAGTTTTAAGTAGTCATTCGCAAATCTAGTGGCCCACTTATTAACTAGCTTTATATTGCGTACTGTATAAAAGGACACTCCACAGTGATCAAGTTAGAAATTCTTGCGTAATTATGATGAGCCCTACCATTAATGCTCGTTGCTCTTCCTCCGCAAGATACGCATTGACGAGCTCGTCAACAAGTGGTCGGGGTCCATCGAACTTGGCGTGACAACGCACAACCCTGACACGCTGGACTTTCCTGCAACGATGACCAACATGCGTTCAGGTCAGTTCTTCTTGCTGGAATCGGTACTGAATACATTTGGAAGAGGAATGTTGTTTCTTCTGACGAGTGTTTGCCATTATTGTGGCGGTTGGTGAAACCACTTTTGGAACGTTCGATGTGACCGCTTCAGGTTTAGGTCTCGCTGCATGCCTTTTCCAAAGGAAGTCTTAGTAAAAATGTGATAAAATGTCTGATAGCTTTCAGATAAGTTTGAAACCTTTTACATTATCAACAAGGTTTCTTATGCCATCAACTTTGCTGACAAGGACCAAGATCATTTACTGATGTTGCCTTTTTTATCCTCAACTGGCACATGACTCTGTGGCTGGACACAAACAGACAAGCCATGTGGCGTTGAAACGATAGTAATGCTTTAATGCACCTAACCCTGAACTCAGAAGGCTAAACATGTTGTATTTGCTCATCAGGAACCATCATGATGAGTGGATCAGGAATCCTCACCAACGGCAAAGGTAGCAGACGAGAGTATGGCAACTACAACTTGGACGAGCTTCATGTAAAAGCGGACACCAAAATGTTCTCTTCTTCCCTCCGGATTATTTCTGTGTTTGTTCTTGGCTGACTACACTTGCTGATCTGCACGAGATCTGATGTGGTCCATTTTCAATTTAATGTGGCAGTGGTTCCTGCATGATGAGCCAATTTTTGTCTGTCCAGAGGGAGCATGATATCAGTTATGACAGTGGTGTTTCTGGATGGACTGTCAATACAGCATTCTTTGAGTGAGTCAAGGGGAGCTGAATAATATCACTGCCAATAAACATTCATAAATTGGTTTCCTCATTTCATTTGAATGATTTGGCAATTACTGTGTATGGTGCAAGCACAGTTTTAGTTCTTGTTATCATAAAGAGTAGCAACGAATGCAAAACTAGTCTATGCGCGAAATCCCTTGTCCAGTTATGGTGTTATGCCCTAAAATTTCACCTTTGAGAAGCTACGTTTTGGAAAGGGGTTGATTATTGCAAGAAGTGTCAACCGTCATTTTACTTCCTCCGTGTCTCAGGGTTCAGGATATGATGATTATTGCAATCCGTAAAAGTGTGCTATCACACTTTCACGTATTAGTGTAAAATGCCGTGGAAAATTAAAACATTGTCCACGTATCGAAACACTCGCCCTACTTTTGGGGCATCTGACCTGTGGTGTACCACCGAGGTCACTGAGTACAGGTGCAACACACGACCCTGTGCACACTCCTTTCTTTTTAAGTGCGTCCATCCCAAGCAGCAAAGGTGGATTTTAGATAGATGGTAAACGAGTCCAAAAACTTACTTTGGGGCATGCCAGCACGCATTCTGAAAAGCAATAGAGGTGTTGATGCCGTCTTCCATACTTGTTAAGAGATGGTCTCGGGGTAATGCATAATAAAGGTCCCGATTGTCGATAGAAAAAACTCGCATACCTTGGTTTCTAAACCCACCCTTTGCACGTTTCTACAAATATCCTTTTTTCAATCTCGAATCTGAAAGGAATGTGTAGACTGTGTATATGACATGGCAGCAAGTTTTAGGCATGACAATGTCTATGTGCTGATTCTAGTGAAATGAAACCCAGTCGAACCCGGATGTATGGAGTTCAAAGGGGATCATAAAATAGTTCAATATGTCGATAATTTGAAATACAAAACTATGTTAACTTAAACTCCAGTTCAAATTTCCATGCATCTCTGCTAATACCAAGGGCTGTGACAAATGGGAGCTCACCAAATATCCGAGAGAATACAGAGTAGAACGTAGTGGACCCGTGGCCACGACCTCCACACAGCGTGAACGACAAAACGCAAAAGAGAAAAAACTGATCTCTCGATCAGTAGAAAAAGGTTAAGCAAACAACAAAAAAACAAGCTCGCTAAAGTCAGCCAGCAAAAAATGAAAGGCAAAACGAAACTGGCAAAGCAGTAACCACGAAAGAAAAAGGTAAACAAAGACAAACGAGGCGTTCAAAGTGTGATTACGCAATCATTGTTGTCCACACAACACACTTGACTTGCGAAAGACTTTATTTTTGTTGCTTATTTTATTCTGGGGGAAACAGCGCACCGTTCCAACAGCGGGCACTCTTTGCCCTCCCTACGCGCGTGCCCTTGCCCTTGCTGTGTGTCCCTATGCGCCGCCTGCCCTCCCCTTGCTGTGTGTTCCCGTGTGCGTCCGTGTATGCTGGCTTGGCGGTCTGCCAGCCACTCACGACCAACCAACGCAACCAACGTGTAACACGAGCTATGTGCTCACCCGGGCAATCGCAATGGGCAATCCCAATAGGATTGCGGGAAAAGTGAAGGGCGGCCTGGCTTCGTGACCCTGCAGTGGGACTTGAATACAAAAAAATGAAAGCCATTTACAACTCCCTGTAACGCCGAACTAGAGCGCAGCCCTTGAGGAGGAGGAGGGAAGGGCACTGAGGGAAGGTGTAATCCCTCCCTCCTCCCCTTCCTCCTCCCCTTCCTCCTCCCCCCTCTCCTTCCTCCTCCCCTCCTCCTTCTACTCCTCCCCTTCCTCCTCTCTCCCCCTCCTCCTCCCCCTCCTCCTCCCTCCCTCCTCCCTCTCCTCCGCGCGGTGCATTATGGGATATCTCCCATGATGCACCGCGCAATCTACGCCCGACGGCGACGCCGCTCAAGCCGGAAACGGGCGCCTAAGAGCTGCGCTCTAAAAACAGCGCTCCTATACTATGATGTGTGATTTTCAAGGAGATGTTTGGACCTTTCTGTATGAATAATAATTCGAAATATCCGAGTGTGATATAAACTGCCTTGACTGTATCGAATGCCACAGACTTGCCTGAAAATCCCGTAAGAACGCCCACCCAAAATGAAAAGATAGTACTAAATGGTGAAAAACGGGCTATCTTTGGGGATGCGACGGCGAAACTTTAACAAAAATTAGGGATAAACATTGTGACACCGGCTACATGCCATGTGGCACGGGAACTGATAGCACGAATTGTGGATACGGCAAATTCGCGTTTCACGATGCGATAAACGTGCGAGAGTTCGCTACAGACTCCCGTGTCACGGGAAAAGATAGCTGGTGCAGCAGATTTGCGTTTTACAGCGCGAAGGACGTGCAAGAACCTGCTGCAAACTCGCACCTCACTTGAACGACTATTGTAGATCGCGAATGCAGCAGATTCGTGTTTCTTGATAGCGATAAACACGAGGAAACCCACTACAAATGTGCTTGACACGGGAACCGATATCGCGCGCGCAGATAGCGGACAAAAACGTGGGAACCCTCTATGAACTCGCAAGTCACAGGAGTGGATATCGCAGATATGGATGGAGCAGATTTGCATTTCACGATGCAATAAACACGTGGGAACAGCTTGCGTGTCACGGGAATCAATATCGCACCCGCTTGCAGACTGCAAGCAGAAACCAGGAACCCTCTACGAACTCGCTTGTCACATGTACCTGTGCTGCAGATCGCGTAGTTCGTGTAATTCCTGCGGACATTGCGCGATGTCCGATGAGAATCGGGGTGGGCGATGTTTCAGAATTTTTAGGTCTCGTATATTTAGCCTGAAAAACGAGATGGCCGATCTCTTGGGCGAGGGTGCTCATGCAAGATTTTACGGTATTTGTAAGTCACAGAATTAATGGAATGAAACACGAGCATCATTGTTGATTATTGATTATTAGACATATTCGTTGTAAACACTTTTTTAATATTATTAATGCCTCATTCTCTTTGAATCGCCGCATCGCCACGGCTGCGCTGGAGGGGCAGTTTACAAGTTGGCGGCACTGGTGACGTCGTGTCAGCGTTGCGCATACTATGATCACAATGATACTTTCACAATCATGTTTGGCTTGTGCCATGTTCCAAATCTTACCCGAGTAACATGTCTCCCACGACATGGCGGGTAAACGATCTGCGACTCGATTTTGGAACGTCCGGTATTATCGCCTGGATACTTTGGAATTGGCTTTGCCTTAAGCTACGGCAAAAAGAAAACATAGCAGCGATGGCAGAAAATAGCGGTAAATCGCTTTTGATCATGGAGGAAGCACTCGAAAAGACAAATAATATTAAGCACTGCAGGTGTTTTTTTTTTGTTTTTTTTACAGTGACGACACAGTGTGTTTTTAGCTCCACTTGCTCACCTTCCTTTTGGGTTCTATATTGAGGTCAAAATTACTTAGTCCTTTTGGTTGGACATCAAAAGTTTGTTTTTATTAATCAGCATGATTGCTTGAGTCTAGTCTAGGTGCATAAAATGTATACGTTCCTCGCATTGTGATTTGTACTGATTACGTTTTGCGAAAATTTAGAATGCGTTTCCACACGGTGTAGCATTACAGCGCAGGGTTTTTTCTCAACAGTGATATGTAATTTATGTTAGCTTTAAAGCGAATAGATTCCAAAATCACGGAGAGAAGTTCCAAACCACTACAGGCATTTTCTTGGGGAGGGTAGTAGGGTGGTCAGTTGGGCGAGTTGGTACTGATTAAGCATGGTTAAAGTTGCGCACAGGAAAGACAGGGACAGAGGAGAGAAGCACGTAGACGACAGACAAGCACACACTTACAAATCACATGTATTTGAAGGAAGAAGGAAAGAAAGAAGTACAAACGGTGGAATCAGCTTGAAGGCCACGCAGGAACAAGGGCACACGAGCTCGAGGGGGTCACTTGAATTCAGCCATACGAATAGGATTGCAGAAGGACCCATTTCCTTCTCTGTTAAAGACACAGACACATCGCTCGCCTATACTACGGATGTTAAATGCTTCAAAGATTTTCCTGGGAGATGGTTATCCTCTCATTACGCGCACTCTGGGAAAAAATGACTGGTGCATCATCTACTGGGTTCGAATGTCTTCAGCCTTGAACGCAAGAATACAGAGTTTACTCCAATGCCAAAGACGGGGATACGGAGAGGCTTCTATTTACGCTTGCACTCTAATAAGAGCAACAGGTGTACCTTCCTGCAGAAAGGTGCATGAGTTGGATGTGGTGCACAGTCAATTCGTGCGTTGAAAGCAGGAAATCTCCCACACGTAAATGACTGCACCTCATTCACTGCCATTTCGAACGTCTGTCACCAAAGCCAACAAGGCAGGCAAGCTTTGATGGCTGTGAGCGCAGAAAGTAGACGATGAGAACACAGCAAGCAGATCACAAGACGTCTTTACTGGATTCCATGCGACATTGCCCACCAAAATTTATTTTGGTGGGTAATGTCGCGGGTTGTTTATTTCTCCAAAATAAACAACCCGCTTGTGGAACGCGAGCTCTGACGTCATTGACTAAGCGTGAGTAAGTTTTGAAACTCCACGGTACTAAACCTGTACTCCAAAGTTGGGTCGAGTAAATTTTGTGACACAGCCTCGATGAGGTCTACGTTCGACATTTCAGCAACATGGATACAATAGGAACAAATGGTCAATTTGGGCCTCAAGTTTAAACTTTCATGCGGATTGAGTAACGCAGTATTGTCACGAGTTATATGTTGGCACCTACTGTGGAGTATATATCTATTCAACTTCGAAATTATACCAGAAACAAATCAATTGAAAGACACAGCTGCTAGCAACAGCGACTCGAACTGTATGAGCACACACTCGGACGGCTCACTGCAAGTGCCATCTCAGCCTGCGCGGGAGGAGAGTGAATGGGTGTGTTTCAAATGAGTGAGGCTTCGAGTCTAGAACAGGAGGTGCATAACGACATGAGAAATATTGCTTTCTGGTTTATAGTCGCAGAGCAGGGAGCTGTTATAGTTGAGGCTGTTTTCCTTGCACAGTGTTTGTGTATGTGCACCCCTTTGGGTGAAACGTCATGTCAGAACAAAAGACAATCACAAATGGTTAGAGCAGTTTTGTCGCGCATCTCTGCCTAACATATACTCCTGCATAATAGCCACACTTTAATTTGAAAAATTTTACTGCAATGTAGATATCAAAATTTATTAATTTTTCGTTTCTTTCTATATTCACTCGGCCAGCGCATGCACCATTTCCCTTGGAAAGTGTGCTTTTCTCCTAAACACGCAACTGTGATATTTTTATGTTTGCAAGATCGCACTAGGTTAACCGTATTGAGCATGTTTCATACCAAGCACCGGTGCACTGTCGAGCTCCGTGCTCGATAAGAAGTGCATTCAATGAGGCTAACCCCATTGGCAGGAGCATGTTGGATGCTCCTACCAAAAACCAGATCATAATGGCTATTTTTGCTTGAGAATAGCCTTCATGCATTTGCTGAACTTTAATTGGGGAAAAAGGTTGAACTGAATTAGGAATAACATATTTTTTCTCGCAGCTTCAACATTTTTAAAATTAATTTGATTTGATTCTGAATTGTTTGAGTAACAGGGGTATTTAGCTTGTATTCAATTTGATCCGAACATTACCGTTTGAACACGTCGAAAACAAAGTTATCAGTTTCCACACACAGTGTGATTAAACGATGCATTTGAGCATCAGAGGTTTCAAACATGCTTAAAAAGATGCACTCTCCCAAAACAATACTTTTTAATGCGAATAGCATTCTTTGGATACTTCACGCACTTTTCGTCTATGTATCTATCTATCTATCTATCTATCTATCTGGCTATCTAACCTCTTACGCCGCGGGTCGATAAATAAATAAAAAAGACCGGCGCCGGCTGGGATTCGAACCGTTGAGCCTTTGATCAGCAGGCAGACGCGCTAACCACAGAGCTATGAAGGCAGTCATTCAACGCACTTTAAACGGTTGTTTATATCTTTACCATAGGACGTGCTTACAGCGCTGTCACAGCTACCGGTGCGCGCGCTGTTCCATGCACGAGGGCTCATTCCGCTCTCGTGAGGCTGAGCACGGCCGCTAGCTCACCCTCTCCGCGCTCGGGAGAGGGTGATGTAGCGGCCGTGCTCAGCCTCACAAGAGCGGGATGAGCCCTCGTGCATGGAACGCGCGCACCGGTAGCTGTGACAGCGCTGTAAAGCGCGTCCTATGGTAAAGATATAAACAACCGTTTAGAGTACCGTTGGTTGAGACTAGCTGAGACGCCAGAAAGTCTGGTCGGTACCATTTGAGTGTTTGTGCGTATGGCGCGTGCTTTGCTCGCCTTCCTAAGTGACACAAACGCACGTGCTGGGCTGCGGAGATCAGTGCGCAGGGCTGTGAAAGTGTCAACAAATTTAGAATCGCCTCAAGAGTGGGCTGGCGTATCTAGAGTGTGCCGGCCACGTGACGAACGCGCTAACTCCGCACCGTTTGATGCTATTCGCATTAACGTAGATAATCATTCCCAAAGGATGGGTTCTGCTGATTTTTAAGCGTCATAGAATACTTCTGCCTCCCCCCCCCTCCTCCCTACGGAAAAGAAAAACAAGTGAAGCTACTGCAATACTTACATTATGAGACTCAATTTGAGTTGGGCGTAATTCTGAAACATGCTTTTCTTTTGGAGTCTCAGAATAAAAGCGTGTTTCAAACCTATGCAGCTGAAATGCATCTTTTAACTGCACCATTTGTGGAAAATCATAACCTTTCTACAAACCGTGGTTCAGAATTGCTCTCAAGGTAGCATGTGTCGTGCACCATAAATATTGCACTATTCATTTTTTTCACAAAATGTTTATATTGTAACATACATGTGCCAGGCACACACGTGAAATGTCTCTTTAGGGTACGTAAAAGCTTTAGAAGCACATGTGCTTCACACTTGCTCCTACATTGTAAAACGATGTAATCTCCCGAGTTATTTATTTATTTATTTTATTACCCTCAGGCCAGAGGCATTGCAGAGGGAAGTAGGTTGACTAAGTAAAATAGTAAAAAGACAGCAAAACACATAGCAAAAAAGAAATATACGTTCAGGCTCTTCACAATAAAAGGCTAGTAACTGTAGTTTGAAAATGTTTGTTATCAGCAATTTCTGGTAATGGCTCGAGGAGAGTAATTCCACAAAATAAAAATTAAAAAATCAGACACGAAAAAAAAAAAAGTATATTATGCCGAAATTGTTTCTATTGCTGCGCCGATTCTCGACTGAAATGCATTAGCATTTAGCGCCAGGGTTCTGACTCGGTGATGGACGGGAATTGCAACCTCGCAAAGGTCCGCACACGGTTGTCTGGGGGAGCCAGTCTGTTCTCCCGGTTGTCGGATGCAGCCACCGCAGCTTCCTCGATCGCCACCTACTGTCCGCACGCTATTGTCTCGGAAGAGCCAGTCTTTCCTCCCGCGTGACGGAGGTTCCGCGCAAACGGCCCGTCGCTGCACCTCGGGTTTACGTCGCTGCGTAAGCTGCGCATACCGGGGAAACGAAAGCACATGCCTGCGCCCCGGTGCCATTGTAACAGTAGTGCGCGTCAACAGCGGCGCATCGTTGGAAGCGCGCGGGAAGACTTAGGTGAGAGGAAAAGTGGACGTAACGGACAGAGTGAAAGAGCACGAGCGGGTCCAGTTCAAAGCAAGGACGGCTGCATGCACCGGGGCAAAAAGGCATTTAAGATGATTTGCGCTACGGGATTTGAAGAGGGCAATGGGGAGGCCGACGGTGGAGTGCAACGGTCCTCGCAGGAAGGCGACCGCATAGGGGTGGTGCGCAAGTCCAACGGCAACCTGCACTACTACATCAACGGCATGGACCAGGGCATGGCTTCCAACAGCGTGCCCCCGGTGGTGTACGGGGTCGTCGACCTGTACGGCATGACGGTCAAGGTCACGCTGCTGGACCACTCGGACCCTCGCTCTCCCTGGTCACCTCCCAGCGACGAGAGCAAAGCCATCAAGGGTGAGAGACCGTGCTGGCCCCCTTGCGACTCGCTTCGAGGCATCTCTGCCGTCCTACTTTTGGAGTCTGTTAGTACGTGGCTGGCTCCTGGTAGTTCCTTTGCATTCGGCACATTGTCAGTCCAGGTTGTCGACCTGCTTTTTCACAATGCATCCGTGCATTTGCATTTTCATTAGTTTATTTTTCTGGAAACTGGGGTCAGCGGGTACAGGCATAGACGATGGGTATCCTTCCTGTGCATCTGTTCAATCGTTTCACCCCCGATCCTGGCCAAGATTAATGACAAACATGATGCATCATAGGCGTGTTGGTAAAAATGTCGGCCATTTTGACTCAAAGCCGCTTTGTAGTTCTCAGAGTGGTTCAGTACCACTGTTTCTTGGTTGTGTGCTACAAGAAACATTTGTATCACCAAATTAAGCTAAAATTACATAAAATATAAACACAACCAGGAGCATGCAGAAACCAAAACCAAGCAAATTGAAGCCACCTAATGGTGACGAGTGCATCAGTGCCCTCTATCTGCTGGTCAGGTGACTAGTGATATGGAAAGGTCTATACAGCACTTAATAAAATAAAATAATTTTTCCAAATCACCGATTGTGCACCTGCATGTTCATATGCTGTATTTTTACTAGCGTCTTGTGCATTCAATGGATGTTGTGGTCGTGCACAAGTTTGACCAAGTGTAGGCATCATTGTGGACTGCACTCCCAGTATTGTGACTTGTCGTACCTTCTTTTTGCAGATGACACAAACGACCGGGAGACGGAGAGGCTACTCTTCCACCCACGCTGCGGAGGGAGGGCCCTGGTGACCAATGGAGGTCGCACGGCACGGAGACCCAGGTGAAGAGGCCGTCGTCAACTTAGAAAACTTGCTGCGACTTGCCTCGCTTGTTAATGTAGAGGCGCAGCGGCACTTGCAGGAGTCAACCGTCTGCAAGTGCCTTTGTTTCAAATTTTAAAGCACAACTCTTAGGCACCCGGCTTGAGCGGCGTCGCCATCAACGTAATTGCACGGTGCATTTTGGGAAATGTCCCATAATGCACCGCGCGAGTCCCCCCCCCAAGGTCATGTGACCCTCCTCCCCCCAAAGGAGATTGAAGAATGAGAGAAGGAGGAGGAGGGGTATACCCTCCTCTCAGTGCCCTTCCATCCTCCTCCTCAAGAGATGCGCTCTAATTCGGCGTTACAGGGAGTTCTAAACGGCTTTCACTTTTTTCATTCACATTCACGTTTGTTGGGTCAGGCTTTAGCGTGTTAGTGTGGTTGAGGGGTACACGTTTGAATATTGTCACGAATGACAATGGAGGAGGCAGTAAATAACGAAAGGAGCTAAATGCTTAATGTGGCGAACTTGTTCCAAAACACAAGCAGAAGGAAAACGGAAAGTAACAGGACAGCGTCGCGGGCGCCGAATGTCGGCGTGAACGCAGAGTCGAGCGCTGGCGAAAGACCGACTCCGTGCAGCGCGGCTTCTTTTGAGCCTTTCCTGGGAGCCGAGAAGATTCTAGCTCATTCTTTCTGGAAGTATACAGTCTGAGCATAAACAAGCTACATGGTTCTCCAATGTTTTGGGATATTCTACTTATATAAAGAAGATAGCCACACAGATAGGTTTAATAATGGAATGGGTATCTCGGCTGCCATATATATTAGGAAATATAGTTTATGAAATAGGTTTTACAATATACAGGGTGGGGCCTTAAAGGCCGAACGTACACTTCGCAGCTTTCCACTTTTGCCCGCCGTCCTCCCTCTCCTATGTCCTCCGTCTCCTAAACACGCAAAGCTAAACGAAGCTGGCGAAAGTCGAAAAAAAAACACGGTCTCTTATGTTATCCCTAAGATGACTTGAAGGTGAAAGCCCAAGTGCCGATGCATTAAAGACAGACACATGATTTACGAATATGGCGGTACCCCTCCGCCCGTGGCGAACGGGTACCACGTCGGACTACTGAACAGGAGGTTGCTGGTTCGACGCCAGCTGAGGGACAAGAGCGAAAAGTCTTGTCGGAGGAATATAGCGCCTCCGCCGATTCTGGCACAAGTAACACCATCTCGTGGTCCAGTGGCGAGCCGTGGGTTTTCATACCTTTCATGTCGCCGGTTTTCATACCTTTTGTGTCGCCGTCGAGTTTTGGTAGCTTTCGTGTCGTTGACGTGTTTTCGCTCAAGGACTTTGAAGATCGACTGAACGATGGGACATATAAGGCCTTCGCCTTAATAAAACGCTTCAAGTCAAAATGCAACTGCTAGCTGACTACAATCTCAGCTGCTCTTGTCGCACTGCGAGAAAGGGGAAGAGGGAGAGGAGATTTACTTCAGGAGAGGAGGCATGTGGCCAATAGCGACAGCGCTAGCTGCGGCCTGTGCTCCTTAGCCAACCGGTAGCTTGGTTTCTTTCTCCGGGGAAACTCGGTATTTTTCTGGGTGGACATGATTTTGAATGGCGGCAAATATTTAGACAAAGAAACAAGCTTTTGAACGACACCGAAATGGGCGTGCTATGGCGAAGCACAAAGAGGGCGAATTTCGACATTGGTTTTCCCTTTTGGGGAGATTTTTAGCGCATTCCTCGTAATGTTGTTATCATTTTTTATACTGTGAGTTTGGATTATGCTTTTTATACTGTGAGTTTGGATTATGGAGAGAAGTGCTCGGATGTATAAGGTATCCAAATATGGGATTTTCAAAGAAAAATGTTTTTGAGATTTTTGTTTGTAGCAGAGTGTCAAACCGAAATTTTTATCGGTTTAGTTCGGGTTCTGGTTTACGGTTTTGGTTGAGTTCCAATTCAGCTCCGGGGAGCAAAAATAATGGTTGAAACCGGCTCGAACCGGTTTGAACAGCTAAATTGAAAATATATTTTCAGCTTTATTTGAGCAATAAGCTCTATTTCCGCAGTGAAACGAGTAATTATATAGTAGTTTATCGTTCATACAATCCATTTTTATTTTCAGGTACCAAAATGAGAAATTGCGTTATATAATTTTGACGCGACCGTAAAAGAAAATCTAGATTAACATGCAAAAAAAGGTCATGTTCCGATGACTCAACATCCATTTGTTTACCTCAGTCACATATATTTTACCCCAATCGAAGAGTTGTCACAAGTTTGGTAGGTGACTTAAGGTACCCGTGATTGATACAAATTTGCATCGCAGTATTAAAAACTGAATTATAGTTGTGCTCTTGAACTAAGGCATTAATTGCAGTGTATTAAATAATGGAATGGGTATCTCGTCGCCATATATATTAGGAAATATAGTTTATGAAATAGGTTTTACAATATATAGGGTGGGGCCTTAAGGACTGACACATTTAGCACGCCCTGCAAAATTTGAATACCTAAAATGAGGCACGCAGAACATAGTTTTGCAGTTTTATGTCAATTTTTTTTTAGAGGTGGTGAAGTATTAGAAGTGGAGTAAAATAGGAGGCAGTGCATTTCCTATATCCTATACCAGCATGTTTGTAGTCTGCACACTGGTTTATGAGCTCGCTCCCAGGTGGCTTGTTGAATGCAAAAACTCTAAAAACCAATGGCAGAGGCCGGCGATGAGCAAGATAATTGCAATTGTTAGTACTTTTAACGAAATATATGAACAATGACCCCCTGGGATTATGAAGACGACAAACATTCGGTATAGGGCATAGGAAATGTACGACTGCCGTTTTAGAGCGCAGCGCTTGGGCGCCCAATTCCGGCTTGAGCGGCGTCGCCGTCGCTGTCGGCGTCGGCGTAACCGCGCAGTGCATGATGGGTAAATTTCCCCACTAAATTTGGCAGAAAATTTTCCCCGTTAAATTTATCGAAAAAATTCCCCGCTAAATTTAGCGGAAAAATTCCCTGCTAAATTTAGCAGAAAAATTTCCCCGCTAAATGTACCGAAACATTTCCCCGCTGGACCTAGCGTAAAAATTTGCCCGCCAAATTTAGCGAAAAATTTTCCCCGCCAAATTTAGCGGACAATTTTCCCCTAAATGGGGGCGAGCAGGAGAGGAGGAGGGGCATAGCCCCCTCTCCGTACCTTCCCCTCCTCCTCCTCAAGAGCTGCGCTCTAATTCGGCGTTACAGGGAGTTGTAAACGGCTTTCATTTTTTTGCTCTATTTTTTATACTTTACTCTCTAACTTCAGCACTGAAAAAAAAACTCATCAAAAAACTTCTCGAAATTACATTCTCATACCCAATTGCAGGTATGTACAATTTGAATTCGAATTTCGCAAGGCGTGCCAAACGTGTTAGTCCTTACGGCTGCACCCTGAATAGAATGACTACGCAACTGACCTAGAAGCAATATTATTTTTAAAATATCGCGAAAGTTTTAGGACAAACCCTTTCAGTCTACCTTTTATAGAAACACTGAGCAACAGTCACAAAGCTTGTTTTCCTAACCAACATTTTTTACACTCAGCACCGTGATGCAGGCAAAGAGTCGTGTAGAAAATGGTCGTTAAATGGAGCAGAATAGTATTTTATGCTCTACTCGATGTGGCAGCTACTTAACTGGTCACTTTCTGAAGGTCTGCGTGCATAATCGTCATAGTTCCGTCATGCGTCCCTTGTACTTTGTTTTTTTCCAGCTCAAAGACACATAAAATTGCTGTTCATGACATACAAGAGGCAATAACAGAGTTCTATATGTTTGAGAAGTTATACATATGTCAGGAACACATAGCTAGTATTTAAGGCTCTCCCAAATGGCAGTGCCCTGGACGGCTTCAACAATGCTGTGGTGCTGACAAACCGGGCCCTGCGGGCGGACGAGCTGTTTGAAGTGGTTCTGGAGCAGCAGGTGTCCAAGTGGACGGGCTCCATCGACATTGGGGTGACCATGTTTCCCCCGCACCTGCTCGAGTTCCCCACCACCATGACCAACGTGCGGTCGGGCACCTGGATCATGACCGGCTGCGGGGTCATGCACAACGGCACCGAGGTGCTCGTCGACTACTGCCGCAACCTGGACACCCTCCAGGCAGGTCCACCCTTGGCCGTCTCGCTAATGCTGAGCACAACCCAAGCAAAGCTGGGATTTTGCTGCTGTTCCGAAAGAAGCGACATCGTCTGCTAAATTTAGGCGGATGCCGCCACAGGTCACGCTGTTGCATGACGTGCGTCTGACTACGACGGGTCACGTGACGTCGCGTCGTGGTGTCACTGGATTTGCAGTGCGGAGTCGTGGTGTCGTAGGAAGTCCCGACGTCGTTGCGATTAGATCTAGTAATATTAAGTGTTGAGTTGCGCTATCGCGTGATGTGATGCGACGCGGCACAGTGTCGCGTGACCTCTCGTGACGTCACGCTGCCCAGATGTGCGTACAAATTGCTAATGCATTTTGCATATGGACGTTCATGCAGTAGACCGAAGAGTGCCTTAATATCTGTATGTTTTCAACCGCGTTGAGTACATTTGTGGAAAGGACAGGCGATTAGGAGTAGTAGTGGTTTGGTCGTAGATCCTCTTTTTGGCGCGCTTATATTTCTATCCTTTTTATCTCGAGGCGATGTGCTGTCTGCTTTGCTCCCTGCAGACGGGATTTTGGCTTTGGCTCTTTATGAACGGGGCTCGACAAGTGCGCTTGGCTTTGCAGCTCGTTAGGCGTTTCTCGGGGTTTTGAGCCCCTCCCGTTGGTCGGCCGCGCAGGTGGGTGACCGGGTGGGGGTGAAGCGGACGTCGGACGGGAGCCTGCACTTCTTCATCAACGGGGCGGACCAGGGGGTGGCCGCCAGGAACGTACCGGCCAGGGTCTACGGGGTCATCGACCTGTACGGCCAGACAGCCCAGGCCTCCGTCGTGGACCACTCAGGTGGGCCACCCGCGTCTTGGTCAGTGGCCACACGCCCGGAGCCAGTTGACTGCTTGTGACTGCTCAGTGTCTGGAGTGACTAGGTTTAAAAGATGGAGCAACTCGAACCACGGAGAGCATTTCGCAATTTAATGGCGGACGCCTCCTTCGCAGGCTGGTTGCTAGTGCGCGTGCGTTGCGTCGTCGCGAGGTGAGGAGAAGAGCGGAAGTGAGGCACTTGAGGTTGATGGACGCTTTGGTCACCTGCTCGCAGCTCGTGTTACAAGTGCAGCCCGTGAACCCTGGAACCCGTGGAGCAGTTGAAAACACTCCGGAAACTAGGCACACTAATGCTTGTGGAGGCTGCTGGTGTACAGATTGTAGCAGTCCTGCGGGGCAGCAGGTGGCACCTCCCCCGGCTACTCGTATGTGTATGATACTCGAGTTGAGTTAACACACTTCATGTCCAGCGGGAGTGCACCACACGGAGCTGGAGCGCACTGTCTCTCTGCGTCCTTCCTAACGGCAGCCATGCCGACCACGCTAGGAGGCTTAGTACGTAAGCCCAGGACGCTGTGGTAACACGCCGGCTGTCGAGAAGTCCCACTTCCGGTCCCCAATGAAGGTTTTGCAGTACCCAATCTAACTGAGACGGTCGGTAGAATTATTTGGACGGTGAAAGGCTACCCGATGACTCCAGTGGGTCTTCTGGTCCGCACATCTTTCCTTAGTGCAGCGAGGCTGGCGCATTTGGAGTCGAATGCGTTCCCTTCGCTTATGGTGAGAGAACAGCTGCATACTCATTTTTATGTTTATTCTTTCTTTTAACATAGGCTCAAAAGAATTCTGACAGTGTTATAAGTGACTATTTCTCATAGATACTAAATAGATTTTAATTCACGAATATAGCAAAACCCCTCAAATATCGCATGAATGCCCTCCCCGAGAGATCGCCCGTCCCGTTTCTCCGGCGAAATATCCATTGCATAAAAGTTTAGAAAAGGTAGCCCACCCTCTCATCGGACATCGCACGATGTCCGACGAGGGGTCAGGCTACCTTTCGAAATTTTTATGTCATGGATATTTCGCCGGAGAAACGGGACAGGTGATCTCTCGGGGAGGGCATTTATGCGGATGAAGGTTTTGTAAGTAACATCGCGCACACTGCGGGAGGTGTTACTATCTGGTATATCTTTGGCCAACTATAAAAGTTAAATTGCCGCACGCTGCAGTTGACCAAGCAGGCAGTGCGCTCATGGCCTAACGGCTGTCACTCTTGCCTTTCACGCAAAAAGCCAAGGTTCGATTCCTGGCCGCGGCTACACATTTTTGTTGACTCTGTAATGGGATGTTCTGGTAAATTCGAGAACTGTATTGCTGATTTGAGGTTAGAAAGTTCTATGTGCGAGCCTTCTACGTCGATAGTTCCAGAAGCCCACGCGTGTACGAAAGGGGCTCCGCGTGGCAAGCCGGAGTCAGTTTCGCCCCAGTGTTCGATCCTGCTGTTTCGCCGATATCGACACCTGCGACGCTAACCTTCTCCTCTTTTGTTTTGTGGACAAGTTTGCCCCATTAAACTTTTAGTTCCTTCAGTTATTTGCCGCCTCATCATTTGTCACTCGTGACAATATTTGCACCGTGTTTCCCTTTGCTGGGGCTATAAATAGTTTCGAAATTAGAGGCTCCACGCGCGCACAGTAAACTTGTTAATTGACCTCGACGAAACCTTGAAATTTAGTTGAATTATCCGAATGATTGAATTAAAAAAAAAAACGGAAAAACGGTTAAAATTAAATTTCCTTTTATTGTCCAAAGTACTCATGGATGGGCTGCCGCCGTCTGCGCTTAAAATGCGTGTCCAAAAGCATGCTCCGGAGAGCAGCGTAACTAAAAGTCACGTCCCCGAAAAATCGCAAAAATGAAAGGAAAAGGAACCTGCGCTTTTTGGCGCGCAAGATGCACACAATGCTACAGAAAAGTGCTTTGAGAGCGCGCGCCGGGCGCGCTGTCTCCGCGCTCGACCACATGCTATGTTCTCCGCACTACTCCACGCCAGATTTGTTGCGCTGGCTCGTGTCATTCGCTATGGTCCATCTCAACGGCGTAGAAGAGCAGGCGCATATTTGCGCACGTTCGGCTTTATAGCAAAGGGCCCGTGTTTCGCGGGTACGTTGGTGGTTTTCCTGCCGTGGTGCCGTGCAATGTGAGTCCGCGCGCATTCGCTCGGGACGAATCATCCGATGCGGAGTCTTGCCGAGTTCGAACTATCGAACTTTTCCTCCCATAGAAATGTATGGGCGCTCGCCGGGACTTTTGAACACAATCGAATTAAACGAAAAGTCGAATTAACCGAGGTCGAACTAACGAAAGTTTACTGTAATACGCTCAAGATGGTCACTTCACTTGTCGGCCGCTCCAACTCTTCCAGACTTTTAACGCTTCTCGTAATTGAATTCAGAGGATGAGAGGTCGCCATTTGACAAAGAAGCTCCGTAAAGTTCCTCCGGTTCGCAATCTAAAACTGCCAGAATATCACGGAAGTGGACGCGCCAAAATGAGACCAATTGGAAGAGCGGAGACAAGTTTTTGCCTCTGATATTTCCATTTGATGCTTGAAAACCTGATAAGCTTGCAGTCACCATATGTGCCCCTGCTAGGTCATTTGAAGAACCCTTTCTTTATACTATTCCTTTGGAGATGAACCCTACTGGCAGAAAACATCTTTTAGGAAAGAAACTTGACCCTTCCTCTCCCCAGGTTCGGAAGAGAGCGGCGCCCCCCGGAGCTGCTCTCTGCGGTGCCTTCCCCTCCCTGGGCGAGGGAGACCAGGTGGCGGCGGAGGTGCGCTTCAGCGAGCTGCACGGCCGCAATGCGCGGGTGCTCAACAACGGTCTGACGGCGGTGCGTCCCAACGCCCACGGGGAGTTCAACTTCGCCATCGTGGTGAGCAGCCAGCCCCTGGCCGACAACGAGCTCTTCGAGGTGGTCGTCGACCAAATGGTGGACCGCTGGTCGGGCTCCATCGAGGCCGGTGAGTCTGCGAGGCCGGCGTGTCTGGACTCAGGTTGCCCGAGGCTTCGAGGGCCACCGGCAACCCCGAGACCTATATTTGTTTTACCATTTCAAACACTTTGGAAGCACGTAACAAAGAACACAATAAAAAAGAAACATAGTAAGAAAAAATCATGACCCATTCCACTCTGTGAAGGTGAATGACCAGCGAAGCTGTTTAGCACATGACACAGACCCGCCCCGAGGAGCCGGAGGAGAACTAGACGCGCGCAACAAACTGCCACCCGGTGGAAAGTAGACACACGCAACGGGACCGCCATCCCAGGAAAGCGAAAGGAAAGGAAACTGGGCACGCAAGCGCTTGGAACGACGACAAAGAGAGGGCAGTGCAAGCGTAGACATGGCCTAAGCGGATCGAACAGCGGCAAATCTTTGAGAAACCTTTATTATCTACCTGAGAGTCTACCGATCTTGAAAATGGTGCCTATTAATAACTAATCTACTGAATAGACCTATTGCTAAATTGCCCAAGCATCAAGGAGAATGCAGGGAATGGTGTTCCATGTGCCGGCGTCTGCAGCAGTAACTGTTCTAAAGCAAAAGCCTAAAACAAATGGCATCTTGCAGGCGCATTCGTCAATGCTTTATTTTGGTTATTTACTTTGAACCTTTTATACGGGGAAGGCGTGCAGCGGTGCGAGCGTAGAGTTTTTAGTCACTGCACACGAAAAATCCACGAAACCCTAGCCACAAACAGCTTCGCCTGTAAAAAAAACAATTTGGTGCACAAAAGAGCTTGCTTAAGTGTGTGTCCTTGTCCCCCAATTTGAGCTCCTTTGCACTTTTTTTTTGATGACGTAATTGGCAAAGACAGTTTCTAAAACGCTTGTAAGTATTGCAAGTGGCCTGTCTGTAATACTTATTATTCTCATTCATAAAATATGTTTTTTCGACAGCTGCAAAGTGCCCGCCTAAACGCAAAACCAGGCGCATTGTGGGAGGTGATACTATCTGGTATTTCTTTAGCCAACTATAGAAGTTGTATTTGCTCGGGAAAATAAAAATCGGGGACCGGAAGCGTCAATGAGTAAACGTTGTAGGTATCCTAGTCTTTCTTCTCATTCTCAAGGTGGTGCCACCCGGGTGCTGTGCCGAGGGCATTGAGAGGGGTCGCGCACGACGGGGAAGTCGAGAACTGCTCGGACGAGTTGTTTTTCTGGTGCCAGATAACCTCTCGGACAATCTTTCATTCCTTCGTGACATCGCCCCTCATGTAGCTCACCAAGGCCTTCTACACGTCGTTTTCTTCCTTTTTATAAATTGTTTTAGGCGACTCACGCCGCTAAAAGAAGAGAAAAGGTGACACATCGTTCGCACGCGAAGAAAGGTCTCGCGGAACGATCTTGCAGGTGGCACATGCGTATGCCCATGAACGATGATAGGGAAAGAGAAAACCGACACACATCCTCTCTGAGGTGGTCCAAAAAGGCAAGGCTGACTACCTCATAAATTCGGGCGGGCGTTTCAAATCAATCTTTCTGAAACTGTCTTTTTTCTCTGCAAGTACGCGGTTTTCAAGCTTGATACCTTTAGGGCGATCCCTAGAAATCATTTTCAGTCGTTTGCAGAAAAGAGATATTGATATTGGGGAGTTAAGGAGCTCAGGTCGATAGTTTGATACCTTTAGTATTGCAGCCAATGAGACTGCAGTGTTAGCTGACATGCATGCCCAAGAATGATTCGTGAAGGAAGCGAGCCCCGCATTTGTTGAGCCGTCGAGAGTGGGAGTGCGGTTACTACTTAAAACTGCCAAACAAATGAGAACAAACAAGTAAGAGTGAACGCACAGAGCTTCAGTATCGCAGCCAATGAGACTGCAGTGTTAGCTGACATGCATGCCCAAGAATGATTCGTGAAGGAAGCGAGCCCCGCATTTGTTGAGCCGTCGAGAGTGGGAGTGCGGTACTACTTAAAACTGCCAAACAAACGAGAACAAACAAGTAAGAGTGAACGCACAGAGCCTTTAGTATCGCAGCCAATGAGACTGCAGTGTTAGCTGACATGCATGCCCAAGAATGATTCGTGAAGGAAGCGAGCCCCGCATTTGTTGAGCGGAGAGTGGGAGTGCGGTTACTACTAAAACTGCCAAACAAACGAGAACAAACAAGTAAGAGTGAACGCACAGAGCCTTTAGTATCGCAGCCAATGAAACTGCAGTGTTAGCTGACATGCACCCAAGAATGATTCGTGAAGGCAGCGCCCGCATTTGTTGGGTGTCGAGTGGGAGTGCGGTTACTACTTAAAACTGCCAAAGAAGCGAGAACAAACAAGTAAGAGTGAACGCACAGAGCCTTTAGTATCGCGGCCAGTGAGACTGTGTGTTAGCTGACATGCATGCCCAAGAATGATTTCGTGAAGGAAGCGAGCCCCGCATTTGTTGAGTCGTCGAGAGTGGGAGTGCGGTTACTACTGAAAACTGCCAAAAACGAGAACAAACAAGTAAGAGTGACACACAGAGCCTTTAGTATCGCAGCCAATGAGACTGCAGTGTTAGCTGACATGCATGCCCAAGAATGATTCGTGAAGGAAGCTGAGCCCCGCATTTGTTGAGTCGTCGAGAGTGGGAGTGCGGTTACTACTTAAAGCTGCCAAAAAACGAGAACAAACAAGTAAGAGTGAACGCACGGAGCCTTTAGTATCGCAGCCAATGAGACTGCAGTGTTAGCTGACATGCATGCCCAAGAATGATTCGTGAAGGAAGCGAGCCCGCATTTGTTGAGTCGTCGAGTGGGAGTGCGGTTACTACTTAAAACTGCCAAAAAAACGAGAACAAACAAGTAAGAGTGAACGCACAGAGCCTTTAGTATCGCAGCCAATGAGACTGCAGTGTTAGCTGACATGCATGCCCAAGAATGATTCGTGAAGAGGCGAGCCCCGCATTCGTTGAGTCGTCGAGTGGGAGTGCGATTCTACCGAAACTGCCAAGAACGAGAACAAGCAAGTAAGAGTGAGCACAGAGCCTTTAGTATCGCAGCCAATGAGACTGCAGTGTTAGCTGACATGCATGCCCAAGAATGATTCGTGAAGGAAGCGAGCCCGCATTTGTTGGTCGTCGAGAGTGGAGTGGATTTACTTAAAACTGCCAAAAAAACGAGAACAAACAAGTAAGAGTGAACGCACAGAGCCTTTAGTATCGCAGCCAATGAGACTGCAGTGTTAGCTGACATGCATGCCCAAGAATGATTCGTGAAGGAAGCGAGCCCCGCATTTGTTTGAGCCTGCGTCGAGGAGTGGGAGTGCGGTTACTACTTAAAACTGCCAAAAAAATGCGAGAACAAACAAGTAAGAGTGAACGCACAGAGCCTTTGAGTATCGCAGCCAATGAGACTGCAGTGTTAGCTGACATGCATGCCCAAGAATGATTCGTGAAGGAAGCGAGCCCCGCATTTGTTGAGTCGTCGAGAGTGGGGTGCGATTACTACTTAAAACTGCCAAAAAAACGAGAACAAACAAGTAAGAGTGAGCGCACAGAGCCTTTAGTATCGCAGCCAATGAGACTGCAGTGTTACAGCTGACATGCATGCCCAAGAATGATTCGTGAAGGAAGCGAGCCCCGCATTTGTTGAGTCGTCGAGAGTGGGAGTGCGGTTACTACTTAAAGCTGCCAAAAAAACGAGAACAAACAAGTAAGAGTGAACGCACAGAGCCTTTAGTATCGCAGCCAATGAGACTGCAGTGTTAGCTGACATGCATGCCCAAGAATGATTCGTGAAGGAAGCGAGCCCCGCATTTGTTGAGTCGTCGAGAGTGGGAGTGCGGTTACTACTTAAAACTGCCAAAAAAACGAGAACAAACAAGTAAGAGTGAACGCACAGAGCACTACACGACAGCTGAATTTTATTTTATACCACGCTCAAAGTGATACTGGATTGGTTATAGATGTTAAAACGAGTCAAGACACACCTAAGCAGCCGTCGTCCCCCTTTTTCCTGCGATTGACATGCTTCATAAATTTTTCCGTCAAAACGGACCTCATTGAACGTAGGAACGTGGAGGAAAATTGTTTTTTCCTAAATTATAATTTTTTGGGGAGTTATAAGCCAATCGAAATTGCAAAAAGCAAAATATTTTGCTTCGTGACACAATCGGAAAAATTTAATGATTGGAGGTTAGAGCAAAGTGGCTGGCCATTCGGCAGTGGGGTTTGTGGCTGCCGTGCCAATGCGCTGGCCGAGGACACGCATGCATTATCGCCAAAGCCCCTTGTTTCGTCGATAGCTTCGCTTCAATACTTTATTTCACATCAAGTGTTGATGTAGGCTGGAGGGGCATAAAGTCAAAAAGATTTCACTTTGGCAAGGCCCTTGCCACACAATTTGGCCTACAACGACAGTAAAAAATAAATAAAAAGCAATGATAACAAAAGACTTAGAGTCGAACCCGGATATATCGAATTCAAACGGGCTCATAAACTAGTTTGATATATCAATAATTTGTTATACAAAAAATATGTTAAATTAAGCTCGAGTTGAAATTTCCTCGCATCTTTTGCTAATTTCGAAGGTCAGGACAAACGGGAGCTTACCAGATAGAGGATCCAAGAGCCACTAAATACAGTAGAGTGTAATTGGCGGAGACAGCTAACACGGCTGCGCTTACACGCGCACCTGGCCGGGACCTCCACGCAGCATAAGCGACAAAACACGAAGATAATTTAAAAAAAGAAAGAACGACGGAAAAGCCAGACGCATAAAAGAAATATCTTGATACATAGTAGTAAAAAGTTAAGCAAACAACGAAAAAAAAGCTCACTAAATTCAGGCAGCAAAAAAGGAAGCTAGAAAAAAGGAAAAACGGGCAAATGCAATAACGGCAAAATAAAAAAGGTAAACAAAGATAAGGCATTCGAATCGTGATTGCACAACCGTTGTTGTTACACACTCAACTTGCTGAAAACTTTTTTTTTTTGCATATTTTTATTTTGGGGCTAAGGTGTCGTGACAGCATCAGCAGTGTTCGGGAAAGGGCGCAGGTTACTGTTCCGACAACAGGCACTCCCTGCTCTCTCTACATGCGTGCGCGTGCCTTTCCCCTTGTTTCTGCCATCCTCCGGTTCTTTTTTTTTTTACGGTTCATTGTCTCTCTTTCCCACAACTGCTCTTTCGCTGCGTATCTTCCGGCATGTATGCTGACTTGGCGGTCTGCCAGCCACGCAACCAACGCAAGCAATGTGCTTCCCTGCGGCGCAATCGGATCGCGGAAAAAGCAACGGGCGGCCGGGGCTTTGTTCGCTATATCGAGTGTTGCCGCCATGTGGAGCTGGATACAAAAAGACAATGGTCCTATACTATTACATGTGATTTTCAAGGGGTTGTTTGGTCTGTTCGATATAAACAATAATTAAAATACCCGAGTGTGATATAATCTCGGGCTTGACATACATATATATATATAACATACCGTATTTACTTGCATAATGAACACACTTTTTTTTCCAAAAATTGACAGATATTTGGGGGGTGCATTTGTTACGCGGAGTAAAACTTTAGCATTTACACACTTTGCGCGAATGTCATTTTAGGTGCCAATATGACATGGCAGGGTACTGTGGCACGTCTCCACTGACGGAGGCACACCCATGGCTGGTCAGGGGCACGCCACAGTAACCATGCTCTATAAATTGCATGTCTTTCTTAGAGTGCTTTTGGCATAAGAGCGCCTCACGAAGCTCACTCAGCACGGAGAGCGATGCGACCGTTCTTAGGCCTAACCACTTTCACGATATCACTGTGTGAAAGCGGATCACAGACAGTGGCGTGTTTGTTGACATGCACTTCCGGGGCTGCTCAATTTCTCAACCCCAGCTTCGGTAGGCGTGCGCGCCGCTCGGTCTCACGGTTGATCACTTCCGCAACCACGCAATTGCAGCCATTACGAGAGCGGCTTGGCTTGGTTTGACTTGGGCCTGGCCGCTTAGTGGCAAAAGAATATTGGCTTGGCGAGCTTGGTGGCTAGCCAACTAGCTAAGTTGGATGCAGTACAAGACTCGCGGAGCCGAAAATTAAAAGTGCATTCATTACGTGAGAAAGAAAAAAAAGTCCAAATATTGATGCCCGTCATATATACAGTGGGCATGGTGGCATAGGAGCCAAGGGGCCAAAGGCGTATGTAAAACAAGTGAAAAACTCGTGCTGAGAACGAACAAACAGCGGAAGTTTAATCAACAGTTTTGCAGAGAGACTTGGCTTCGTCAAAAGATGACTTTCAAGAGGGGACATATCTTGAATTAAGGCCAGCTGAACTAGAAAAACATACACATAAAGAAAGACCATTCACACCGCTGGCGGTGTGAATGGTCTTTTCTTTACGTGTATGTTTTTTCTAGTTCAGCTGGCCTTAATTCAAGTATGAACCAACTAGCTCAGCTCAAGCCTAATACAGGGGACATATCGCTGGAGCAAAGAAGTTGAGAATTGGAAAAAAAGACGTATGAAAAAACAAATTGTACCATAAAATACCGGGCAAGCACCTACACAAACTTTGGAGATAATCGCAAAAGAATTGGGGATGGGTGCTTGTCCGGTCATCAGTTTTACGTATAAATGTACTGTGCCTATTTTCTCAGATCTTGAAATGTGGGAATAGGCGCTTAGTGTGGAATGGGCGCATGCGTGGTATTCTACGGTAGTAGCATGTAATAGCTACATAGCAAACAACTTGACTTCAGCCCGCTCCTCATGCGTGGCGGCAAAATACAAAGTATGCTTGAAGGCCTACCGCAGTGGCTTCAATAGGCCTTAAACGGGCGACGTCTTTGTTGCTGATAGCACTTAGTCGCCC
Source organism: Ixodes ricinus (assembly GCA_037355805.1). Taxonomy (NCBI): domain Eukaryota; kingdom Metazoa; phylum Arthropoda; class Arachnida; order Ixodida; family Ixodidae; genus Ixodes; species Ixodes ricinus. The sequence goes on along the minus strand of JAZHYW010031856.1, from coordinate 68,390 downwards.
AGCGAGTCAATACATCTCTGCGATGGTCGCCTTGTCCTGCCTGGGGCGCTGCACGTGTCAAGAAAACCAAAAAAAAAACAAAACATAAGAAAAGGGTATTTTTATGCTCATAAAAATATGCGTGCAAACTGTATCTCCTAGGAAACACCTGTGTGTTTCTCAATGTGCTCTACAATTTTCCAATTCACACCTCAGCTCCTAAACAAATAATATAAAAATCAGCAGAACCCATCCTTTGGGAATGATTATCTACGTTAATGCGAATAGCATCAAACGGTGCGGAGTTATGCGCGTTCGTCAGGTGGCCGGCACACTCTAGATACGCCAGCCCACTCTTGAGGCGATTCTAAATTTGTTGACACTTTCACAGCCCTGCGCACGATCTCCGCAGCCCAGCACGTGCGTTTGTGTCACTTAGGAAGGCGAGCAAAGCACGCGCCATATGCACAAACACTCAAAATGGTACCGACCAGACTTTCTGGCGTCTCAGCTAGTCTCAACCAACGGTATTTAAACGGTTGTTTATATCTTTACCATAGACGCGCTTTACAGCGCTGTCACAGCTACGGTGGCGCGCGCGTTCCATGCACGAGGGTCATTCCACTCTCGTGAGGCTGAGCACGGCCGCCTACATCACCCTCTCATGAGCGCGGGAGAGGGTGAGCTAGCGGCCGTGCTCAGCCTCACGAGAGCGGAATGAGCCCTCGTGCATGGAACGCGCGCGCACCGGTAGCTGTGACAGCGCTGTAAAGCGCGTCCTATGGTAAAGATATAAACAACCGTTTAGAGTGCGTTGAATGACTCCCTTCATAGCTCTGTGGTTAGCGCGTCTGCCTGCTGATCAAAGGGTCAACGGTTCGAATCCCAGCCGGCGCCGGTCTTTTTTATTTATTTATCGACCCGCGGCGTAAGAGGTTAGATAGCCAGATAGATACATAGACGAAAAGTGCGTGAAGTAGCCAAAGAATGCTATTCGCATTAAAAATAGCTAATTAGTCTTAATTACTTAAGTAACTATAAGTGCACCGAAAAAATTGTGAGTTTCCCAAACCGTTTTCGAACAACATAGATTTGGTTTCACTCTTGCAAACGCTCCGTTTTTTAGGGGCGAAGCTCCTTGGGGGCTTGCCATGTCTGTAGGTTCATCCGTAGGTCCGGCGTCGGTGCTCGTGCTCCTGCTCGTGAGCTGACATGCTCACGAGCACGTGAGCCCATGCTCACGTGCAAAAAATAAAAAAAGATAAAAAAAAATGAAAAAAATTACGAGCATGTGAGCTCACCTGTTTGTGTAAAGAAAAAAAAAGATGAAAAAAAAAAGAAAAAAAAAGATGCAAAACAAATTATGGAATCTGTTTGCGCAGTCGACAGGATTCGCACCTGTGCGGGGAGACCCCAATGGATTTCTAATCCATCACCTTAACCACTCGGCAACGACTGCGGGACGAGTAGGGGCTCTGAGATGTGGTAGTAACTCAAGAGCTTGGGATTTCATGGATAAAACGTTGCATGTAGCCGCGCAACGTCTATACAGGAGAGGGCGCTGCGGTCAAATGCGTATATAATCGCGTTAAACTTCGCATGCATTGGCTCAACGTTTATAGACGAGAGGGCGCCGCGGTCAAATGCGTAAATAACCGCGTTCCATACCTCACATTCTCTTTCTGACATGGATGAAAACGAACGAAAGGCTCGGCATGCTGCGGCTCAGCGTCTACGCAGACAAGCACCACCAGAGCTTCGCCCCAATACACATCATTCACCACATCGAGATGTGGTCAATTTTTTGTTTTTTTAAGTTTGGTGCAAGTTATCTGGGACACCCAGTGTATACATATACATAGGCGTAGACTATGGGGGGCAACGGGGCTCGTGCCCCCTCAGGTGGATCCAGGGGGCAGAGCCCCCTCCGAGGCTCGGGCCTTGATCTTTTTCCCATGTTTGTGCACCACACAATAGAACGCTAAGTTGTTTGTGGGCACTGGAAAATAAACCATTATTATTATTATTATTATTATTTCCGAGACGCTGTTTACATGCCATGTAACGAGCTTCTAGTAGTAGGATGTAAACAAAATAACGCCCACGTTGCCTTTATTGACAAAATATGTGGGAAATGGAATCCCAGCGTGCTTTCCTTAGCTTCAATCTCCAGTTCTGGCGAAAACATAACGAGAAAAAGAAAGAGAGAGAAAAAAAAACACGGAAAAACAAAAAAAAATCATGGAGAGGGTCTTTTTTTTTGCGCATCGCAGTTTGGCTTTGGAGTTGCTGCGCCGCGCGCAAAGAGATAAGAAGTTACGTCGATTTTTGCGGGATAAAAGGTCCGTTCATTATGCGAGTAAATACGGACGCAAAATTTTACCTCGCGTAATGAACGCACCTCCAACTTTGCCTCGATTTTTCGGGAAAAAAGTGCGTTCATTCTGCGAGTAAATACGTTACTACATTTCAAGTGCTAATATATTACAGTTAGCAGGCTAGTAGAGATTGCAAACACAAAATGCAATAGATACATGAATGCCACTGTAAAAATAATATGTGTTACTACAGAAAACAATATTCAGAACACTCCATCCCACAATACACTCAAAATTTGTGGAAAGAGATGTCTAATTGTACTAAGATCCAGTTTTCAATATTTGTCAGATTATTCCTCTGAAATTTATTTAGGACAAGTGGAAGATTGTGCCTTAGCATTTGGGCACCATAGAAGCTATCTAGCTTGTGCCTAAGAGTAAATAAGAACATGCTTAAGGAGAGTATGTGCCAAAACAAGTTGGTGGCTAGTTGAAGTTGGTGGCCAAGTTGGTGGCCTAGTTGTGAAACTGGAATTTAGGCAGCTGTGGCTGATGGGAACACATTCCTTTTCGAGCCGTCAAGTTCTTCATTTTATGTGCCTCGTCTTTGAAAACCTCTGCTTACATGCATTGTGCGGAGCAGACTACCATGTACATTTCGAGAACACAGCTCCAGTTGCCAAAAAGCCTCGGTTGCATCTTAAAAAATATATCTTCACGGGAAATTATTTTGTGTTGCAGTTTGCTGGTCAGTATTTCACGGTTCTTAGTTTGATCCTCGTTTCCTTTCTTCATCCTCAAAGGTGTTACCGCCATCAGGCCCGAAGATTTGGAGTTCCCAAGCACAATGACTGACATCAGCCACGACACTTGGATGCTCAGGTAAACGGAAAAGATTCGGCAAAGCACCGAAACACTTAATAATGAAGGTTACCATGGTTAGGATGTCTAATGCCGTTAATATTTATTATCTGTCAGATGTGGTAGCCTGACTTTGGATAAATGCTTAACGAGAGCGTTGGTAACAGCAGCAACAAGAGGAAGGAATAAACACAAACGGACGAGAAACGCACACAGCCTGTGCTTCTCATCCATTGTGTGTTTATTCTTTCCTGTTGTTGCTGACTTTGAAACAATGGGCTCTCGCCTCTCTTTTCCTTTTCTCTGGATTATACCAAACAAACAAACAAGCTTAAGGGTGATTTTTCAGAATCACTAATTAACCAAAATCACCATTAACAGTGCCCGTTAATCGGCAAGAGGGAAGAGTGCTGTGGTTTGGCAGTTGCCCGAAACGACTGCCTCGACACAGCTGCTTCCTCGACGCGTCGTTGAGAGGAAGCAGCACCCCGTTCATCGGATGAAAATATTGTGTCCTAGAAAGATTTTATTTGTGTGTAGCTTTGACGAGGCAGAGATACAGCTGTAGACTAGGAAAGGGCATTTAAGAAGTTGGAATTAAGCTCGAGTTCACGGAGGATGGTGGTACCAAATACAAGTGACATCACGAGTCCAAGGTCCCAGCCTGTGCCGTTGTTGCATAACTTGGAGTTGGTCTGGTGGCGTTGACCCTCCAAACTTGCTTCGCTTTTAATGCATGCTCTTTGGTTTTAGTCGGGCATTCTCGTTAACGTGGTTTGAATCCGCCGAGGAAAGAGCTTCTCGTACATCCCAACCAAGCCAGGACGTGCGAGCACTTGTAGACGGTTGAGTGGAGCATGCCCTCCGTTGCCTGCAGTGGGTCTGCCATCATGCGCAATGGGAACACGGTGCGCAACGGCTACAAGTGCGACCTGGACCAGCTGGGCGTGGGCAGCCGGGTGGGCATGATGCGGGACTCTGAGGGATGCCTACGCTACTTCGTGAACGGGGAGGACCAGGGCGTCGCCTGCAGGAACCTGCCCCCACGTGAGTCGGCCACGGGCCTGGACACTGCCCTGGCCGCACGAGCGGTTCTGCAAACACCCTCTGAACGTCCTGACGTTCTACACACGTCTTTTGGAGCTTTACGGGGACGTCTGTGTCACCTGGGGCATTTGGAACCTTCTGAGGATGTCCCGCGGATGTTTGTAGGACGTCTGTGCCATCTGGGGCGTCCTCGGAATGTTCCAACCTTTTAAGGGTGTCCTATAGACGTTTGTAGGACGTCTGTTTTGCCTGGGACAACTGTAGAACGTCCCAACCTTGCGTGGATATCTCGTGGACATTTGTGGGATGTCGGTGCTGCCAGAGATATCTTTGGAGTTTCTCTACATTCCCATAGGTGTCCCATGAACGTTTAAACGACGTCTGGACTGTCCGGGGTGCCCTCGGAATATCCCGACGTTCCACGGGCCTCCCGTGGATGTTTGTGGGATGTCTGCCGTCTAAGATATGTTCAGAATCTCATAACATTCCATAGGTGTCCTGCGATTGTTCTTAGGGCATCTTTGTCAGATACCTTCTGTAAAGCGAGGATGATACGTTGAACCGCAAAAATAGTGTTCTGCAAAATGACTTTACGACCGTGGGCCTAACTTTTCTCGACGTTCCAATGACACATCTTTCTAAGGGTCTTGGAGTTTGAGTTATTAATGAAACTGTGTTTGTCATACCGATGCACAAATTTTCGGTATTGAATGTGTGGTCGGGTATTGTACGTTGCAACTCGGCTGACCCTACCGACTTTGCATTCCCATTTGCGTGCAAGCCTGGTTGCTCCTATGGTCGCAAACGAGAATGGCAGGGAGGAGTTGTCCCACCCCCAGCCTCTGGTAACGGCGTCTCGTCAGCCTCAAGCACGCGCAGCAACGAGCACACGCTGGAGGCGACGGGAAACGCAGTCCCCGTCGTTCACATCAGTGACAAGTATCTGCGTACACATTGCTGCCCTGAGAAGACAGCCAATTATGCACAACATTCTACCGATCCTTCGGAAAGTTTCTCATACCAGGGGTGGCCAATCTGTACCCCCTTGTCGGTCCCCCACCCTGTTTCTGTCTCTAAAGACCAGCTTCCTTTCTGTTCTGGAAAATAATGAAACTCTGAACAGAGTTATAAAAGATACGTTAGGGGCAGTAGCTGCCAAATCATAAATATAGTTTTGTTTGGAGGTTAAGGAAATGTTTTGTCTCTCCTTCTTTGTTATAGTCGAGGAGGGAGGTTGTCCCCAATAGATAAGTGCTGTTCTTTCCCTATCGTGTTTTTTTTTTTTTTTTTCAAGGTCTCACGCAGACGCTTTGGGTGACCTGAATCATAGCTTCCAGTGGTCAAAGTTCTATGTTTAGTTCAAAGTCAAAGTTCTATGACCGGGGAGTTCTCATTGTTATCGCGTTATCACTTACTGGCGATCGTTGTTGTGACCTGCAAGCATTTTCCTATACGTCGGAGAAGAGGAATAGGCACTGGTTTGTGAAGATGTGTCCTGGACGTTTGCATTGAAGGAAAAACATTGTTGCTACCAAGGGTCTTGCTTGGAATACAAAAAGAAGTCCCGTGCACACTGCATCAAAAAAACATTGAGTGACTCTCAGCATTCCTCACGACGAAGAGTATCACCATTTCTTCAGCTGCTTCTGTGTCATTGTACCTCGTGTCCAGACAAAAAGCTACCTACATGCTGCAATGCGTCGGGTCATCCTCGGCAAAAGGACATCCACATCCAACAAGAAACGCAAGTATGAAGACGATCATTGGACTTTTCTTTGTGAGTCGGAGGAGGATTTTGCCTTCACGGAAGAAAACGGTGAACCGCTTTGCCTCATCTGTAATGCTGCATTTTCACATCACAAGGCAAGCTATTTTAAGCATCACTTTGAGGCCAATCAGAAAACTTTTTTCTCGGGGTTATTTAGCTTCATTTGATCTAGGAAAGACCGAATAGGCCCAGCTCAAATCACGGCTTGAGAATCAGCAGTCCCTGATGCACTTCGTCAGTGAGGAATCAGACAAAGCAGATGAGGCAAGCTTGGCGATTTCATGCGCCAAGCGATCCTACTTGGAGGAAGAATTCATGAAGATAAACATCTCTGGTGTCTTAGCACTGTTGGGCTTCAAAACCTGGTCAGCCAACTCCCAGTGTCACGGCATTCGGTCAATCTGAAGTCGTCAACAGGCCTAAAGAGAGTCTAAATAGCTGTAATGTGTTCAGCTTAGCGTTGGCTGAATCTATGGATATCCAGGACAGGCCACCTATGGACAACTCGCCATTTTCGTTCGTTATGTTTCATTTGACGAAAGCGTGAGAGGAGAGCTTTTGGATATGTTTGCCCTCGAGGAAACCACTCGTGGGGTTGACATCAAGGTCGCCTCGTTAACGTTGGAAAGATTCAATGTTCCTCAACAGAAACTTGTTGCAATTGCAACCTGCCATAATTGGCAAGAATGCAGGCTTACTGCATTTTTGTTGTTGGCTGCACGGTGTGTGCGGCCAACGCTGCCGACGCGGCCCGACTCCCGTCGGAATCAGGTCAAGGAAGTGAACGAGCCCGGAGGAGATCGTTTTTTCGAAAGGCCTGGTCTCTGGTGCCTGTGCAGGTGCGCCTGCGGCATACAGTAATACCTCGTTCACTCGAACACGGCTATCTCGAAATAGCGGTTAACTCGTAAAATTTCCTTGACATGGAATGAGCTCCCATAGACACAATGCATTCTGTCCTTGCTTATCTCGAAAGGTTTTCAGGATGGACTTCGGATATCTCGAAATCTCATCAGCGAAAATCGCAAAAAAACCACAATAAACAACAAAAACAAACTAAAAAATATGCCCGCCAAAAAAAAAAAAAAAAGATTGCAAGCAAAAAAAAAAAAAATAAAGATAACCGCGGGCGCACGGAGACGCGGCGACACATGCGCCCCAAAAACGTTTGTTGTCTTAATTTTTTCCTCTACCCCACTTGGACAAGCCAATGGCAAGCCGGAATGCCTGGCATTGGGTGCCCCCTCTCCCTCGATTGTTTTGTGCCGCTCTGTTTTTCATTTTCTCTTGCTTCTGGGCCCTTCCGTTTCCCTTCTTCTTCCCGGTCTGGTCGTCGGCTCCTCAGTCTCGTATTTCGCAGAGGAGTCGGAGGTGTCTCGTTCGTTTCGAGAGTGTGGTTTCTCTTTATTGCTTGTCCCTCCATTTTTTTCCCGGGTGTTTCGATCGTTTCGGGGCACCATACGAGCAAGAGTCAAGTGTTCAATCCGGTCATCGGTTGTGAATTCTCCGACGTTGGCTCGTGACTCGATTGATCGTGAACATGGCGCAGCCCAAACAGGTTCTGTTTTTCATTTCTTTAATAGAACCTGTGCTGCTGCCGCGATTGTTAGAAGTTTTATTTAGCACATCGTGCGATCAGAGGTAAAAATTTCGGTACTTTGCTTATCTCGAAATTCCGCTTATCTCGAATTTTTTCACGGTTTTTATGACTTCGAGTTAACGAGGTATTACTGTACATATGCGTCGTATGGATGTGTTTACCGAAAGCTGCTTCGATTTTCTCAGACATTCCGCCATCAACTGTTCGACACTGTCGACCATCTTGCAGAACAAGCACAACGTACTGAACAAGTTCAAGAATAGTGAATCAAAGATCGTCATCAACTGCTTCGCGCGCGTCAGATTTTCTCGCGCTCACGCTTGCTGTACCGGCGCATGATTCCCAGAGTTGCAACAATCTCTGAGGAGCCTGTGTAAACATGTTGGTGAAGCCACCGTTGTTAACTTCGATTCCGTCGTACTTGTCGATACGGACATTCCTGTTGTTGCTCCTGCCACGGATGCTGCAATCGTAGGCCTCGTGTCCAACCGAGGGAAACACGAAACAACGTTGGAAAGGTACCTCGGGAGACGCCGACAACTGCAGAGACGCCAAACATCCTACGGCTGCTTCAGAACAAAGTGGAGTGCAATGGCGGTGACTGTGCTCTTGCAGTGCCTGGAGCAGTTCGAGGACAACTGATGCCTGGATAAAATTATCGGCAAACTCCACTTAAGGGGAGCACGGCCTAGAAATCGCAAGTTTTTCGAAAAAAACACATTTTTGAAAATCGGTTTTATCATCATCTACAACTCATAAAGAATGCTCTCACAAACTTTTATTCTCATGCGTAAAGTATTTACTCCGGAATAAATTATTTTCGATACGTCGGCGGCCGCGCGCTGTCCAGAAACGCGAGCACACCCGCGCGTTTGCCGATTTCAAAGCGCCGCTAGCCGCTCGTTGGCTAGGCCTAGCGTGGCGTGGGACCCCTCGTTGGAAAGAGCAGTTCTTTCTCTTTGTTTACGCCCTGGCTTATTGTTCAACGCCGTGCGTTCAGGCGAGAGAACCCTGCGAAAACATCCTTCGGAAAGAGCTAAGAAACGCTGTACGCGCTCCTATTGGGCAGCTCGACACATTCGGAGCTCTGATTCGCTCGGACAAGCCACGTGACTAAAAAGACGCCGCTCGCGCGCGTGATCGCCTGCCGAGTTCAGTTGTTTCGCTTCCTACCTGTGTAGCACGTCCTTGCTTACTTTACGGTTTTCAAGTTCATCGACACGATGCCGGCGGTGAATGGCAGGAAGTCGTTTACGCTTGGTGCTCGGAAGCGTAAGCGTGGAAAACCGAGAGGCATTGAAGGAGGTCGACCTCACAAAACTCCTGCACCGCCGTCTCCGAGTCGCTCGGAGTCGCCGGAACAATCGCCGTCTTCAAGCCCGTCACAGTCTCCTGGCCCATCGCCACCTGAAGACTCGGATTGCGCGGGACAATCGAGGCTTCTGTCGCCGCTTCCAACTCCTGACACCCCAAAGGAAGATGAGCTGACCGCGATTGAGCGCAAGATGGAAATGCTACGACGGGACGAGTGCTCCGGAGAGCCGCTAGGCCTAGGTGACAGCGGCGAACCCGAAGGCTACCGCTTGCTCGAAGTTTCTTGTGTCAAGGCTTTGGTGGGAGCTCTGCTGTGCCCAGAGTGTGCCGGATCTTGCCTGGAGCTAAAGGAAAGTGGCAAAGGTGCGCTCCTCGGTTTTATCGTCGAGTGCCCGTCGTGTGGAGAGGTGGCGAGCGCACCGCACTCGTCGAACATCGGCGACACTCGCCAAAATGAACTTTCTGCGCGTATCGGACTAGCCGCGCCGACTGCGGCATTGGTTTTACCAAGTTGTCAAACCTCTTTTCTGGCATGAACGTACCTCCACCGATGTGCCTGAAGTCTTCCCAGAAGATAGCATCAAAAGTGCACGACGCAGCTACGAAGGCCGCCAGCAAAGTGATGCAGAGCGCGGCGCAGTCCGTACGTAAAGCAGAGAAGTCCGGACACGACGAACTTTTGGACGTGTGCATTTCGTACGACGGGACTTGGCATAAACGTGGCCACACCTCCCACTTTGGTGTTGGCGTGGCAGTGAAACTGAACAGCGGCTTGGTGATAGACTACAGTGTACAGAGCAACTACTGCCAGGTGTGCGCTCAAGGTCCAAAGCCAGGGTCTCAGGAATATGAAGAATGGTTTGAAAGCCACAGTCCTGACTGTCAAAAGAATTTCCAGGGGTCTGCTCATGCCATGGAAGTGGAAGCTGCTTCAGTCATTTTTAGGCGTTCTGTGGAGCGACACAACATGCAGTATACCACGGTACTCTGCGACGGTGACAGCAAAGCATTTTCAAAGGTTGCTAGCCTTGGTCTATACGACAAGGAAGTGAAGAAAGAGGACTGCATCAACCACGTTGCAAAGCGTATGTATGCTGGCCTGGATGCTCTGAAGAAGGCGAAGAAAGGCCTTGGTGGAAAGGGCAAGCTGACGAATGTGAAGATGAAGCAGCTGACAAACTACTACGCCTGCGCCCTGAAGGACAATGCCCAGATGTCCCAGCGATGCAGCGGGGAGTGTTTGCCACACTCCTGCACTCTTACTCGACAGACGATGAGCCACGACACACAGCTTGCCCCACTGGAAGAGACTCCTGGTGCCACTTCAACAGGAGCAAGGCACTCGAGGCTGCAGGAGAGCCACCTGCGTCCCAGGCCCCACAAGCCAGCCTTTTCCAGGGAGTTAGCCAAGGAGCTGGTGCCCGTCTACAATCGCCTTCGCGTAGTGACTTGCTCGAGCGCTGTTCGAGGATGAAAACTCAGAACGCAAATGAATCGTTCAATGCTCTAGTGTGGAAGAGGTGCCCCAAGGTGGAATTTGCCTCCCTCAAGACCGTCGAGTCAGCTGTGGCCCTGGCAGTCCTCGAATTTAACCTGGGACCTCGAGGCTTTGAGCACGCTCTTTCCGAGATGGGAATCAAGCCAGGGAGCCATCACACCGTGCATGCTGCGAAGGCCACTCAAAAGAAGATCGGAAAGGCCCAAAAAAGGAACTGGAGTCATCCAAAGCGTCGCACAAGCGGAGAAAATGGAAGCCGTGGCTAAGGCGCAGAAGGATCGTGAAGAGGAAGGACTGACCTATGGTCCTGGAGCGTTTTAGATGATATAGTAAGCACTGTTTTCAGCCGAACACTGTTTGAACTTTCAAACACATTTTTCTCAGTTTGCCATTTTGAACACTTTTCCATTTTTGAAAAACTATCATTTTTTATAGTTTGGACTGAGACTCCTGAAGTGTTGTTTTTCTGGAGTGAAATTTACTGGAGAATTTAGTAAGGTACTTTGTTTTTAATAATTTTCAGTTGTTCACCAAGAAAAAGTTGATTTTAAGAAAAGTCATATGAGAGGAAAATTAAGCCATTTTTAAACTTCCTGTTTTCATGCTGACGCTTGCTATATTAAACATTGCTACATACCTTACTTTGTTCATCACTTATTGAACATTACATATATGCAAAAAAAGTTGTAATTTTTCTTTTTTTTTGAATGATAGATTGTTTTCATTAGTGCTGCATCAGTCTTTTTTTTATGACAAATTTCACCGTAACTTGGCACAAAATCTTCCTTGATGGTTGAAATTTTGCATGCCCTCCCAAGTTTGCATAACTAACATATGGTAAAAGTTTCATTCTAATCGGCAAAGTATTTAAAAAGTAGACCCCTGTAGGGCCGTGCCTCCCCTTAATTATTTTTGTACTCCTCAGTACAGATTTCACGAGTTGTTCACAACCGAGGTTTGTTCGATTAAATATACGGTCAGGATGTTCCGCCGTGTTCCCGTCCTCCTTCGAGGCTGCTGTCGCTGTTGTTTTGGCTCTCGCATTTATTGAATTACCGCCGATATAAAATTCGTTATAACGACTTATATCGGCGGTAATTCATAAGGAGGGCGTGTTGAGGGTGTATCGGCGGTAGTTTTAACGAGGGACCACCATATATATGTCCAATGCCATGATTCATTTTTAACCTAAGAATGCAGCGAAAATCTATTTTTGGAGCTTAGCAAAAGTTGGTGGTTTAATTCGAGAAGTTTTTGAGTCTAAGAAGGTTAGAAAAACTATACAGGCTCGATCATGCTGACAAAGACTAGGGAGCCCAGAATATGTCCCGCACAAACCATGCTTCGTGTGTCGTTTGGGCTAGATTTATCGTTGTTTTTATTGTGTATTTTTTAGGGCTGGGCAATTGATCGATTAACCTTTCAATTAAGGCTTTAATCGCGATCAAATTTTTTAACCAGTTAGTCGGTTTTTTAATTGGTACTCAAGAGAAGTCCGTTTCCAGCCGGGTGCCATGAGCAAGGTTCGATTCTCGCGCTCCGTGAAGCATCACGTGTTCGAGGATATACATTACAGTTCTGCCGAGGCAGACGAACAAGCCGGGCCCGCAATTGATCCCCGGGCGACCGCGAAACTTCACGTGTTGAGGATCTATTACGCATCCTGCCCAGGCAAGACAAACAAGCAGAAAAAAGAAGCTGGGATGCTGACAACGCCATGGTTACTTGTTCCAGTATTCGGCACGTAAAAATGGACGAGTTCCCGAGTATGAAAGGCAACCTTGCTGGAAAGTTTGGGTTTAAAGTAAACTCCAGCGGTGAAGTTTTAACTCGAAGGAAGTCCACTGCATCATCTGCAAAAAGCCGTTTTCGTACAGTGGAAGCGTAAGTTCGCTTCAGTATCGCATACGAGCGAAGCACCCAAGTAGCTGCAGCAAGGACCATCCGCCAAAGCGCAGACAACAATCAACGCCTTCTCATCGAGGTTCCATTTCTCTGAAAAAAGAAGAAAGCATCGCCCAAGGTTTCACTTCTTGTCTTCCAGTCGAAGAATGTGGTTAAACTTCTTTGTCTTCGGAGCCGGAGCAAAATATGTGAGTCTTTGAATCGTTGAACTATATGCATCCTCAATTCTAAATGTCCTTTGCACCGTGTAACAGAGAGTAAAATATAAGTCTTCAAAGGCAAGACGAGTTGTTGCATTCTTTTTAATATATTATTTATAAAAATTAACGCAACCGATTAATCGATTAAATAATCGATTAAAGGGTGGCAGATTAATCGGGTTCAAATTTTTAATCGACGCCCAGCCCTAGTTTTTTTATCAGTGCATTAGCGTCGGGGGGCGTCCGTCCAGACAAAAACATTGGAAAGAGAAGCGTGCCGTGTAGAGAGGAGGAGAGTAACGAAGGTCAAAGGTGAGAGGGAGGCGACATGAGGGGGCAAAAGCCAATGCGCGTGTGATTGCTGGGGCAAGTCTGAACTTGCAGCAGTGTCAGGCGGACGAGACAGAGGAGCGGAAGCAGCGCTTAGCTCGGCCGGCCGAAATGCGGTGCAAGAAGCAACAAGCCGACGTGGGTCTGGGTGCGGCAGAAGCCAGAAAAAATTAAAGGAAGATTCATTGGTGGATTCTTAGGGAATGCGTTAGCATGACCCTTGGGAAATGCCACAAGCCAAAACAGAAAAGTGAAGGGGTCAGTCTTAGCCTTTCCCAGGAGGACGGTTGTGGCGTTTTCCCTAGGGTCATGCTGACACATTCCCTAAGGCTCCACCAACAGATCTTCCCTTAATTTTTATTTCCAAGTATTTTTATTTGATTATTTTATTATCTTTTTTTTTATTACTTATTGGCAGTTTGTATTTTTTTATTGATTTATCTTTGTTATGTGTTTGTGTGCTTTTGTTGGTTTCAGTTATTATTTTCTCCCAGAACCTGCCGCTTTCACCGCACTTTCGCATTCAAAAACCCATCCTTTGGGAATAGATTATTCATCACAGTTAATGCTGAATAGCATCAAACGGTGCGGAGTTATGCAGCTGTTCGCTCAGGTGGCCGCACACTCTAGATACGACAGCCCACTCTTAAGGCGATTCTAAATTTGTTGACACTTTCACAGCCCGTGCGCACGATCTCCGCAGCCCAGCACGTGCGTTTGTGTCACTTAGGAAGGCGAGCAAAGCACGCGCCATACGCACAAACACTCAAAATGGTACCGACCAGACTTTCTGGTGTCTCAGCTAGTCTCAACCAACGGTACTCTAAACGGTTGTTTATATCTTTACCATAGGACGCGCCTTACAGCGCTGTCACAGTAGCCGATACAGCGCGTTCATGACACGAGAGCGTCATTCCGCTCTCGTGAGGGTGAGCACGACCGCTACATCACCCTCTCCCGAGCGCGGGGAGAGGGTGAGCCAGAAGAGTGCTCAAGCCTCACGAGAGCGGAATGAGCCTCGTGGCATGGAACGCGCGCGATGGTAAATATATAAACAGGTGTTTAGAGCGCCTTGAATAGACTGCCTCATAGCTCTGTGGTTGGCGCGTTTGCCTGCTGATCAGAGGGTCAACGGTTCGAATCCCGCCGGCGCCGGTCTTTTTTATTTATTTATCGGCCCGCGGCGTAAGAGGTTAGATAGCCAGATAGATAGATAGATAGATAGATACATAGACCGAAACGTGCGTGAAGTATCCAAAGAATGCTTATTCGCATTAATAATTAATTTATCGCTCCTAGGCCAGCTGTGCTAATAGCTCAGTGGCTAGGATATCTGACTGCCCCCGTACCGACCCGGGGTCAAGCCCCGTCGGAGCTCGAACTTTATATATTAATTTCATATAAAATTGTAGCATCTGTAACGCTCCCAGCGAGTCTGTTGTTCGCGACGCTCGGTGTGACGGTTATTATGACGCTTTTTCGTGACAATTTTCTTATAGGAAAGGCCCTATAAAGCAGATTTTGCTTTAAAATAGCCCCATTATTCTGCCTGAAAGATGTGCTACAATTGGTATGCAAAAAGTCAGCAGAACCCATCCTTTGGGAATGATTATCTACGTTAATGCGAATAGCATCAAACGGTGCGGAGTTATGCGCGTTCGTCAGGGTGGTCGGCACACTCTAGATACGCCAGCCCACTCTTGAGGCGATTCTAAATTTGTTGACACTTTCACAGCCCTGCGCACGATCTCCGCAGCCCAGCACGTGCGTTTGTGTCACTTAGGAAGGCGAGCAAAGCACGCGCCATACGCACAAACACTCAAAATGGTACCGACCAGACTTTCTGGCGTCTCAGCTAGTCTCAACCAACGGTACTTAAACGGTTGTTTATATCTTACCATAGGACGCGCTTACAGCGCTGTCACAGCTACCGGTGCGCGCGCGTTCCATGCACGAGGGCTCATTCCGCTCTCGTGAGGCTGAGCACGGCCGCTACATCACCCTCTCCCGAGCGCGGGAGAGGGTGAGCTAGCGGCCGTGCTCAGCCTCACGAGAGCGGAATGAGCCCTCGTGCATGGAACGCGCGCGCACCGGTAGTTGTGACAGCGCTGTAAAGCGCGTCCTATGGTAAAGATATAAACAACCGTTTAGAGTGCGTTGAATGACTGCCTTCATAGCTCTGTGGTTAGCGCGTCTGCCTGCTGATCAAAGGGTCAACGGTTCGAATCCCAGCCGGCGCCGGTCTTTTTTATTTATTTATCGACCCGCGGCGTAAGAGGTTAGATAGCCAGATAGATAGATAGATAGATAGATACATAGACGAAAAGTGCGTGAAGTATCCAAAGAATGCTATTCGCATTAAAAAGACAAATCGTTTCTTAACAGTTTGGTAGATGTTCCGAGTGTGCAACCACCGTCAGCTTTTTGTTCTCCGACGCAGGGGTATGGGCGGTGGTGGACCTCTACGGCCAGTGCGCCCAGGTGTCCATCGTGCCCCAGCACCGCATCCTGCCAGTGCTGCCACCACCCGTAAAGGTGGCATCGACTGCCAGCCCGGACGCCGTCCGAGCAAGCGTCACGCCCGCCCACAGCCTCTGTACGTCGTTTGCTGTCTCTTTTAGCACCGAATATGTTTCAGAGCTGGCTTCCGAGCCATCACGAAATGTTGTAAACAAAATATGATACTTGCGGCCAGTTTCCTCAGGAAATTATTGTATCTCAAGGTACAACGCTACAGACATGGTCATGCGATGTTACGTTATGTGATCGTGTCGCGTGACTTAGCTGAAGTTAGAGTGTGACGTCACATGAGACTAGCCACACAACCATGTCTCGTGACGTCGGGTCACGGGACGTTACGTTGTGACAGTGTCTGATGTCGCATCGTGACGTCTCATGGTGCTCGAGTGGTCCTCAAACGGCCCTGTGACGTGTTGCAAGTGCTCGTGTCACGTGGTGCTATGACGTGACATCATGACGTGCATTGTGAGTCAAGTGACCCGACTTCACGTAATGTCGCTAGGAGATAACGTGACATTGTGACATTATATAAGACCGGTTCTGGTAACACAATAATGTCGTGTGACCTGACATCATGTCATGTGACACCATGACGTCACATGACTTCACATCACTTGAGACTAGAGGGCCACATGGGTACGGGTCGGCCTGTGGGCTAAAGGCTGGGCTCAGGCTTCACGGTTGTATCGGGAAGGGCTTTATTGAAGCCTACGAGGCAGGCGAACCAAGCCAGCCGTGATTTCTTTTAGCTCAAATGCTTTGGAAATTTCTGATGGCAGTGGCATGTTGTTCATGCACACCGTCTGTACGCACAAGTGTGTGCACCCGCAGTAGGGATGAAAAGAAGTCTCTTTTCATCCCCACTCACAAGAGATGACGGTATTACAGTGAAACTGTCATGGGCTAGGGTCTGGGGAAAAATGTGTCTTTACATGTCAACAGAAAACTCCCCATTTTTTTCGTGGCAAGTATGAATAAATAAAAAGAGGGGGGCAACCTGCTTCATATTGGTCGTGGCAAGTATGAAGAAATAATAATAAAAAGGGGGCAACCAACGTGAGTCAGCTTTCCTCGGCATTATTAGATAGTGAAGTCCTGATCCCTTGTTATCATCTTTAAGCATCATCCTCGAGGTCGTTTGAGAGGTCGTCCTAGGCGTCGTCCTCAAGGTTGTCGTAGAAATCGTTCTTGAGGTTGTCCGAGAGGTCGTCGATCTAGGTGTTGTCCTCGAGTCGTCCTAGAAGTCCTCCTTGAGGTCGTCCTCTAGGCGTTGTTCTCGAGGTCATCCTAGAATTCCTCCTTGAGGTCATCCCAGACGTCATCCTCGAGGTCGTCCTAGAAGTCGTCCTCGAGGTTGTCCTAGAGGTCGTCCGAGAGGTCATCCTAGGCGTCGTCCTCGAGGTCGTCCTAGACGCCGTCTTCAAGCTCGTTTTAGAGGTCGTCCTAGACATCGTCCTCTAGGCATCGTCCTCGAGTGTGTCCTAGAAGTCGTCCTTGAGGTCGTCCTAGACATCATCCTCTAGGCATCGTCCTCGAGGCCGTCCTAGAAGTGACCTTGAGGTCGTCCTAGACGTCGTCCTCTAGGCATCGTCCTCGAGGTCGTCTTAAAGTCGTTCTAGAGGTCGTCCTAGATGTTGTCCTCTAGGAATCATACTCGAGGTTCATGTGAAGATGGAGGACGTGAAGTGGATGGGCTCTACAATTTTCTCTTTTGATCACTTTTCTTATTCCGTTGCGCGCAGCGGGACTTTGAAGTTTGTACATCCTTGTCTGGACCCATCACGACACTTCCCTGATATCTAGGAGCGCCTGGGTTAATTTGATAAGCTCGTAAATTATGCTTAGAACTGTTTAATTTTAAAAAGCTGCTCCGAGACGAGAGAAAAAAGTAACACCTAGCTGTAGCACGGTTGCGCAATGCGGGTGGAATGGTGCCGATCACATACCTGAGGATGGAAGTGCGATGCGGTTAATTCTCATAGCCGTTGTGGTTGGCGTCGGGGATGCCACTGACAACCGCCACCAGTTATCCGTGAAGTAAGTGGGTAAGCGCAATGAAAGTTTCTAAAACCATCGAAAAATTTGCGCATAGCAACTGGATACTGCCAAAGCGGCATTTCGCATAACGCGAGGAATGTTTGGAAACAAGTCTTTCGAGCAGACAACACGAAGAGTTTCCTTCGTTGCACCAGAGCTGCCCTCTCTTCTATCTCCACGCTGCACGGCCGATGGGAAGCCCGACTTCCCTGGCCTGGCCAAGAGTGGAGAAGAAGAGTTTTCTGTTGCGGTGATGACACCCCACAAGGTCGAAATCTTTGCAAAGTGTCGCCCGTAAAGTTGTTGCTTCAACCCCTTGCCTCCTAATAATGAGTGGTGCTTGTGCCACCCTTTACGGACCGTAAAGCCCAACCACGAGTGTGACTCGTGTTTCGGTTTTGGCACTTTAGCACGCTCTCTGGCAGATGGCAAAACCACCCCTGTTATTCCATTTACCTCGGGTGACTGAGTTTTGGCTGTGACAGAGTTCGCCAAAAAAGAAAAAGCAGTCGCTTGCGTGCCTTCATGCTAAAACAATGTGACTGGCACGGAGGTCCGCTTTCGCCACCAACAAAACCTTGTTTGTGAAAGGGATTAATGCTCAGGCATATTTGACGACAAATCCTTCGGCCTTTTTGATTTTTAGAAATCGGACGATAGTTTGATGGGCGGTGACACGGGTGATGAAAACAATGTGAATCCTGCAAGCATTCCATTGACTTCGGCGTCTGCACGTCAGTGTGACTCGGACCAGCAAGTTTTGATTTAGAGCAAGACATGACACCTGGAAGTTGAGGAAATGTTTTTGTCTTATTTTAATGCAAATTGACCATTTATAATAAAATTTTGCTGTACATTCCTCAAAGAAAAGTTACAGGAGGACACTTAACGCTTCGCCTTTAATAATGGAACGCAATAGCTAAATAGAAACCCTGCTCATTCGCAAGCCGTTCAAGGCGTGTCTGCTTGGCCTAGTCAGTAGCATGTCTGGCTCGCAGCTGAAGGGTCGTAGGTTCCAATCCCACCCGCCTAAAATTTTTGAAATTTTTTCTTTAAGGCAAATGAATTACTTTATAAAGTGAAATCATTTGAGATACGTGCGAGGTCATGTGGCTGTGACTTCATGGCCCATGGAGAGAGCCTTAATTTAAGAGAAGGAGCAACTGCAACCATTGAGAGCATTAGAATTTTAATGGTGGACACCTCCTGGGCAGATTGGTGCGTGCATTTATATGTTGCGTGGCCAGTGTGGTGACGAAACTGGGCGGATAGGCGGACACGTTTGCAGAAGGTGAGCAGCTTTTGACTATACTCCGTTTCACCTTATGTTCTACCG
This sequence comes from Ixodes ricinus, assembly GCA_037355805.1. Lineage (NCBI taxonomy): Eukaryota > Metazoa > Arthropoda > Arachnida > Ixodida > Ixodidae > Ixodes > Ixodes ricinus. The sequence continues at coordinate 49,677 of JAZHYW010031856.1, read as the reverse complement.
CAGCGAAGGCTAGGAGCGCGAGCTCACAGCGTTGGCAGCTGCCCTTAATGCACGAGGGCTTGTACCGCCGAGATGTGCCCCAGAGCAAGGAGCTCGCGCTTGTAGCCTTTCCTGCGGTACATCATAAGGTGAAACAGAGTATAGGGGTGTGCGAATATTCGAATACAGTAAACTTTCATTAATTCGACCTCGACGGGACCTTGAAATTTGGTCGAATTATCCGAATGATCGAACTAAAGAAAGGACAGAAAAACGATTAAAATTAAACTTCCTCTTATTGTCCAAAGTACTCACGGATGGTCTGCTGCCGTCTGCACTTAAAACGCATGTTCAAAAGCAGTTTCGGAGAGCAACGTAACTTAACGTCAATCCCCAAAAAATCGCGCGGTACAAAAACAAAAAAGAAAGAAACGAAAAAAGTTTTACGAACTGACTTTCGCGTCGTGCCAAAGTCGACTCGGCGACAAAAAAGAAATAACAAAAAAAAAAAGGAAAGAGAATTTGTGTTTTTTGATGCCCTGATGGACCGCACACGATGCCTCAGAGAAGCGCTTTGAGAGCGCTTGCTGAGAAAGCCGAGCCAACTTTAGCGCCAAACAACCAAACCTTCGACAACCAAGAAAAAAAAAAAAAAAGAGGAAAAGAGAACTTATGCTTTTTGGTGCACAAGATGGAGCACACACGATGCTACACAAGAAACGCGTTGGCTTAGTAAGCTGGCATCGTGCACGCACTGCCACGTGCTATGTTCTCCGCTTTACTCCACGCCAGATTGGTTGCACTGGCTACCTTACCATTCGCTACGGTCCATCTCAATGGTGTAGAGGAGCGGCGCATATTTGGGCACGTTGGCTTTGCGGTAAAGGGCCGTGTTTACGCCGTACGTTGGTGGTTTTCTGCCGTGGTGCCGTGCAATGTGAGCCCGTGCGCATTGCAGCTGGGGACGAATTATTCGATGCGAGTCTGCCCGAGTTCGAACTATCGAACTTTTCACTCCCATAGAAATGTATGGGACGCCTCGCCGGGACTTTTGAACACGATCGAATTAAACAAAGTGTTGAATTAGCCGAGGTCGAACTAACGAAAGTTTACTGTATACGAATTCGAAACGAATAACAACTTCCCGAATAATTCGATTCGCGAAATAAAACCTTTGTTTTTCGGTCACTCAGAATATTCAATATATTCGGCCAAAGTCGCACGGTTGGCGCGGAGCTGATAAAAAGAGCCGTTTTTCTCCCGATGTTAGCGCCGTGATGTTAGACAGACCATGTGAGAAACACCTCTTGGTGCTACCATTCCACAAAAATCTAGCGCTTTACAGGTTAGAAAAAAGAAAAGTAACGAACGCCACAAACTTTATAGCACACAGATTTACTCATGATCGTGACTCAATCTAACCTTGAATCACAACCAAAACATCCCGTTTGCGCCACTTCCAGAGAGGAATTGTTGGGAGGCCAGAATTCCGCGCCATGCCTAATTCTTTCCACGAGTAAAGCCCCTCGTTTCAAATTGAAGCGCCGATGTAGAACACACGTGCCACACTCACAGAAATCGGCAACTGCAAGGTCACAAAAGGAAAACCACGTTAACCACGCCGATGAAACTAGCCGAGTTACCATCGTCGTTCTTTTGGAACCACAAGCCACAAATTCTGATTCGGAACGAAACGGAACGGAAAAATAGTGTGCCTAGATTTGAGAGGGTTTCCAACCATTCGATAGCCGCGTTTGAATTACGAACTGCGAAAAGGTGACGAAAAGACGAAAGCGTCTATCTTCCGTTTGCTCGCCTTCTTTCCACACGACTACACAAAGCATGAGCACTTACGACCAATCTGCGCAGGAGCTGTCTCCGTGGTTTCAGTTTTCGCTTGCTCCCTCTTTTAAATCTAGGCTCTTTAAAACAAGATAGATTGACGGAAGAATGGATGCATAGCAGCAGTTGGACGGTGACTTGTGCCACCTAACCACGCATTCTTTTTTTTTTTTTACTTCAGAATTTAAGCCTGTTTACTCAGATTTAACCTCTATCTGTTTATTTATATTAAATCAAATCTCGGGTGCCCTTCTCTCTTAAAATTGAGACCAAATATCGCAAAATGCCCCTTTTCTGAGATATATAAATTGAAAAAAGAGGACATGTCGCGGCGTCAGGTTGTGCTTTTAACGAGAAAAAAAGGCAGGCATGGCCGTAACTTTGGAGCTTTTGTGACGCTGGGGTAGGTAACTTATGTTTGCACCATACAAGTGGATCTTTAGTGCCCAACGTCCATCAGCAACTGCTTTTCTTTTCTTTTGTTTTTCTTTAATGCGAATAGCATTCTTTGGATACTTCACGCACTTTTCGTCTATGTATCTATCTATCTATCTATCTGGCTATCTAACCTCTTACGCCGCGGGTCGATAAATAAATAAAAAAGACCGGCGCCGGCTGGGATTCGAACCGTCGACCCTTTGATCAGCAGGCAGACGCGCTAACCACAGAGCTATGAAGGCAGTCATTCAACGCACTCTAAACGGTTGTTTATATCTTTACCATAGGACGCGCTTTACAGCGCTGTCACAGCTACCGGTGCGCGCGCGTTCCATGCACGAGGCTCATTCCGCTCTCGTGAGGCTGAGCACGGCCGCTAGCTCACCCTCTCCAGCGCTCGGGAGAGGGTGATGTAGCGGCGTGCTCAGCCTCACGAGAGCGGAATGAGCCCTCGTGCATGGAACAGCGCGCGCACCGGCTGTGACAGCGCTGTAAACGCGTCCTATGGTAAGATATAAACAACCGTTTAGAGTACCGTTGGTTGAGACTAGCTGAGACGCCAGAAAGTCTGGTCGGTACCATTTTGAGTGTTTGTGCGTATGGCGCGTGCTTTGCTCGCCTTCCTAAGTGACACAAACGCACGTGCTGGGCTGCGGAGATCGTGCGCAGGGCTGTGAAAGTGTCAACAAATTTAGAATCGCCTCAAGAGTGGGCTGGCGTATCTAGAGTGTGCCGGCCACCTGACGAACGCGCATAACTCCGCACCGTTTGATGCTATTCGCATTAACGTAGATAATCATTCCCAAAGGATGGGTTCTGCTGATTTTTTTCACCAGAACCTTTACATTTGAGCTTTTGTTCCATACGAGATGCATATTCTGCACCAGGCGCATACTCTGCACATATAATAATTTCATTCACAGCACACTTTAAAAAATTCCTGCAAGTAAAATACCTATTCGATATTCGATTCAATATTCAGCTTTTTTTCTTAATTCGATTCGGTATTCGATTGGATAACTACTATTGGGTATTCGCACACACCTACTTTTGACTCCTCGCAGGCGGCAGCTCGTTTTGCAAACACAAACCTTGTGACCCCGATGGAGCAGTTGCCCCCCTCTTAAATCTCTTTAAGCCATCGAAGCACAAACGCCAGTCAACGATAGTGAGTCCCGGCATTGCCGGCACTTTGACGGAGAAGACCAAGGCAATCTCCTTGAAACAAAAGCGTGCCGCCATACTCAATGAGTGCACATAATTGTTGAGAAGGCCGTCCACCACCGGCGTCCTCTACGGCGGCCATTCGCAGCTTTTGATACGGTCCATACGTACAGTAATAGCTCGTTAACTCGAAGTAATAAAAACCCTGAAAAAATTCGAGATAAGCGAAATTTCGAGATAAGCAAAGTACCGGAATTATTTACCTCTGATTCCGCTATGTTCAAGAAAAAAACTTCTAACAATCGCGGCAACATCAGCTTCTCTGATGAGAGGAACTTTCCTCTCAAGCATCAATGATTTGCACTGTTTGAGCTGCGCCACCATCCGCACGGTCAATCGAGTCACGCGCCAACAACGTCAGAGAATTCACAACTGATGGCTGAATTGAACACTTGGCCCTTGCTCGTATGGCGCCGCGAGACAATCGAAACACCCGGAAAAAATAGCAGACAAGCACAAAAGAGCAGCAACACTCAATAGGAACGAGACACGTCTGCGAAATAGGAGACTGATGAAACGACGACCGGACCATGGAAGGGAAATAGAAGAACCCAGAGGCAAAGAAGGGAAAACGAAGGACAGAGTGGAACAAAACGCTCGAGGGAGAGGTGGCACCGAACGCGAGGCATCTCGGCTTGCCATTGGCTTGCCCAAGTGGGCGTCGTAAAAACAAAACTAGAAAGTAAAAAAAAAATAGAAAAAGAAAAGAAATTAATGCAACAAACGTTTTTGAGTCGCACATCTCTCCGCGACTCCGTGCACCGCACCCGCGTTTCTTTTCTTTTTTTTTTTTTGCGCGCACATTTTTTTTTGGCGGTAGTTTTTGTTGTTTATTGTGGTTTTTCTGTTTTTTGTGATTTTCATTGACAAGATTTTGAGATATCCGAAGTCTGTCCTAAAACCTTTTGAGATAAGCCAGGACAAAATGCATTGATCCTATGGGAGCTCATTCCAGGACAAGGAAATTTTCCGACTTAACCACTATTTTGAGATTGCCGTGTTCGAGTTAACGAGGTATTACTGTAGCTTGCAGGATCTTCCTTTGATCGGAGCTTCTTGCAGTTGGCGAGAAGTGACTCTGATCTAGCAGAGAGCTCGTGTGGGGAAGCCTCGACCGCTTTCTGCAGGCACGGTGTGCCCAAGACGGCCCGTGTCTTTTTTTTTTTCTGCGTTACTTTTATGGAGTCCAGATAAACGAAGAGTCGGATGTAGCGGAGTGATTTCCAATTCTCGTCGACTTCGTTGTAACCAGGCTCGACTGTATTTGTACCACAAGCAACCAAGAAATTTATCTTTCTTTTTTCCAAACATACTTTGTGTTGCGCAAGCCCGGCAGTGCACATACTAGGGTGTCTTTTTTTCAGAAATTTTTCAACGAAAACCACTCATATTTGCTACAACCAGTAGGTGACACAAGCTACCGCCCCATAATAAAAGGCAGAGGTATCGGGCTTGCACGTACCTAGTAGGGAAAGAGCGGTTGACTCTTTGCCGCGGTTAAAGTTAATCGGCTTCGAGCAAATGGGCCCTGGTGGCACTGAGTTATTAAAAGGGGTTTAGTGAGCGAGGAAAGGCTCGTTTTCTAGCTTCTGAAAGTGTCGCATTCAGAACTCTTTTTAACAAACATTGTGCATCAAATTTCTCGAGGTTCTTTTTTTCTGCGATTTGGGCTCATTTGTTAACCCTCTGGCTGTTGTCGTTCCAGCGGTGAACCACCAGTTCAATGGATGTTGTGGCAAGAATGTGGTTCTGAGGAACGGCAACAAGGTTGCCTGCCGCACGGTGGGCTTCAACAATGCCCTGGTGTTCAGTGCAGCCCCTCTGGAGCTGGAAGAACTCTTCGAGGTTTGTTTGCTCACATTTTCTCCTTCGTTTATTAACCCTTTGAGTGCCGGGTTTCTTTCCCACATGTTGAAGGCACCTTTTGGTTTCATACGGAAAAAGTGTCGCATGCTTTAGGACGGTGGTTCTCAACCACTAATGTTTCGAGACCCTTGTAGATCGGCCGAAGCAAAGGGGGACCCCTTCCACTGGGGAGGAAAAGGGGACGATTATAATGGCAAATGGCTAAATGCATGCAAGCCAACTCTGGAGCTTTAAAACGGAGTCCCTACTCATTCGGCTCGCATGGTCTGGTCTAGAGGGAGCAGCCAGCTTCAACAAACCTACTGCTTGGCTTGACCAAGGGTTGAGGCGACCCTGAGAAGGCCTTCAGGGACTCCAAAGAGTCTGCAGATCCCCATTTGGGAACCACTGCTTTACGAGATATAGTTATTTATCCGAGACACACTCATCTATGGGCTCAAAGTTAATTGATGCGTCTGCATTCCTCCAATCTAGAATATTTTTCTCAAATTGTACTTTTCGAGACACGGTATTATTACTAGTGGCATCCCAACTTTTCGTCCTGGGGTGACTGTTTTCTAGTGGCCTTGACCTACATTATTTTTTCTGAAACTGGGACTTTGTTATTTAGTCCATTACCGTATTTTCCGGACTATAAGTCGCACCCTTGTATAAGTCGCACATCCGTATATTGAGCCGTTTTCGTGGAAAAGTTGGTATATAAGTCGCACCTTTGTGTAAGTTGCACCTCTTTGCACGGTTCACGCGATGAGTTCTTTAGTTTACGCGCATTCGTATCGCGAAATCGGAGTTTCGCACAGTCGCTAGATCGAACGTACCGTCTGCCGCGCATTTCGACTCGCGAGAAATGCCCATAGCATGGTGCTGTCTGGCGGGGGCAATCGAGTGTTTCGCAGCAAAAGGACGTAAAATGCGCTAAATGAGAGGGTAGTCAACTTTATACGAGCGAACGCATGCCGAGCGAACGAAAGTTTAAGGAGCTAGACACTCGCGAACCAACCTTTGGAGCATTAGGCCTAGCCTAGGCCAAGTCCCGGAGACGACGCGAGCATCGATGCGCGGGCAGAAGAATAAACCTTGACATACTTTTTTTGTACCTCTAAAAGATCGGCTAGCCACAATCCTTCGTTTTACATGTAGCAACATGGCTGGAGCATGGCACAAAAAAACTGCTCATCAAACGGAAACTGAGAAAGACGCGAGAAAATATCCTGCAGCCGCTCCGGGAAGCATTCCGAGTCAAAATAGTGCGGCGACAGCAGTGCCTCCTGGAGGGGGAAACATCATCTATGGCTACGTAGTTATGGTGGTCTACAAAAGATGGCGTGCAGAGTATAAAAAAATGGCGTCGCAACTCGAAAAAAAAAAAAAAAACTTATATAAGTTGCATTGTTGTATAAGTCGCACCAATGAAAAATGTTTGAAAAAAAAGTGTGACTTATACACCGGAAAATACGGTACTTAATTAGTTTATTACTAATTTTGAGATCTCTTTACTCACCCTGAAGTGCAAGCTTGAGCGACGTAGATTCGCCTTTCTGAAGCACAGATTTATTTATTTATTTATTACATACTGCAGGCCTCGATCAGGCCCTTGCAGGTGTGGGGTACAAATCCAAAAGATGCAAATAATAGGAAAAGACACATTTCAACATTTCAGCCATCGTTTTACATAATGGCACGTGATCATCAAGTGTTTTCTCAAAGTTGGGGGAGATAAAAATATTATAGGTCGGTGTGTTCCAATTAGATATAGTGCACGGAAAAGATGCAAACTTATGACTGTTAATTCGAGCAAATATTGGCTGAAGGGAAAACTCGCAGTGATTCAGAGTTTCCCTGGAAGATAATAGAGTAAACAAGAGCTCAAGTCAATACGGAGCTTGTTACGATAAAGTAAATACAGCGATGGAAGTGCTACACCATTTTTTCCAAATTGCACAACGAACGAAAGTCTGCTGCATCTTGAGCGAAAGTGCCATTTTGGCTAAAAATTGCGCGACACCTGCGCTGAGATGGGCTTAAGCGAAACAAAAAAATTTACCTCTTCACGTTAGTCAACCTAAATATTCGGAGAAATATAACGAAAGGAAAATGGTACCAATATGTATTTCACAGCGTCAGATCTACTGACCGTGTGGTTAGTTCCATCTTAGGTCAGAGCATAGTCAAAGGCTCAAACGCACATAGGAAAAATGCAGGTCGCGGGACATTTGTTGCATTGATTGGTTTAGTCTATGAAAGAACACGTACAAAAAGATATGCCACGATGTGAAGCTTTGTCGCTGTTTGGGTGGCCTCACTGGCTCGTAGCGTCGACTGCACTTTAAGCTGAAACAAAGTATACAGATTGTTCGTCAACCACGCTGGCCGATTGATGCACTGGCGGGTTGATTGCTGACATCGGTGATCTCAGGAGATAAAAGTCGAGAGAAAACATTCCAAAATAGCAGGGTGGAGGCTACTGTGATACGACGGAACCAGGGCCTTGTACACGTGGAGATCGCTCGTTTATCATCTCTACCACGTGCCTCTGTGCCGCCTCCCATCACCTCCGAGCAACGGCCAACTCGGGCGAAGGCCCGGGTTAGCTCGATAGGCTTGGAAATTATGCTCAGTACTTTTATAGTTCTACCTTCTTTGGTTTTGATTGCAGGTTGATTCCCAATTACGAAAAGCTGCGCCGAGGAAAAGAAACGCGGGTCTATATTCGAATAAATACGGTCAAGGTAGCTCCCGCGCAGCTGTCGATCGAAAGAGAAGTTAACTTTTACTTTGCTCTGGTTCCAACGTCACCGAAGAGCAGTCACTTTTAAAGCTCAAGTGTAGGCTTTCGCAGTACTGTCGAGACTGGTTATAACAAAGTCAGCAGGAATCGGAAAGAACACCATAAAAATAATTCGAAAGAAAATAAGAAATACACGGGCTATTACGGGCACACGTTTATCATGCCTGCAGGGAGTGGTTGGGACATTCCCACTTAATTTCTCTGCTAGATCGGAACCACTTTTCGCCAACTGAAAGAAGCTTTGATCGAGAGAAGATCCTTCGAGCTACGTGCGGACAGTGGTGACAGCTGCGACAGCCGCCGCGAAGGATGTCGGCGGTCGAAGGCATTCTTTACATTTGTGCGCACTTCGTCAAGGATGGTGGCACGCTTTTGTTTCTAGGAAATTGCCCCGGTCTTCCCCGTAGAGGTGCCGGCGGTGCCAGGAACTCGCCGTCGTTGAGTGGCGATGAATCGCCGAATCGGTGCTTGAGCGAAGTTAGACTTTTGCGCGGAGAGTGACCACACCGACCAGCATTGCCGGCACGAAACACGAAGTGAACAAAGAAGCAATCACGGCACCGAGTTCGTGCTCAAGTTGGTGTTTCGTCGGTATACAGAGATTTAAAAGAGGGGGCAACTGCTCAGTCGGGGTCATGTGGTTTTTGGACCGAATTTTCCAAAAAGAGCTGCAGCCTGCAAGGAGTCAAAAGCAATCACCGTCTGCAAACATGTTTGCCTCTACGCCCGGTTCCCTCGCCACACTGGCCACACAACCAAATGCAGGCACGCCCATCTGCCCAGGAGGAGTCCGCCATTAAAGTGCAAATGCTCTCAATGGTTGCAGTTGCTCCCTCTCTTAAATCTGGGCTCTCTTCGTTGGTACGTTGTCGCTAGCGTTCTGATCGCCTCTATCGGTACGCCACGATGGCTTCTCTGCGTGTGATGCAGAAAAGTCTCTTCCCAGATGAGAAGCGGGGTCGGACGACAATCGAGAGGCTGCTGCGCGTTTACATGAATGTGCTTCGTTCGCATTCATGTAAACGCAGCTTGGGACTGCTTATCACTGGCTACACTGCAATGCAGCCATTCGTAAGCCATCACAAGGGGCTTGAAAACAGGTTTTTATCCTCTCCAGTTGTAAGCAGTCACAGGTAGGGATGTCGCAAACCTCCCGAAGCTTGAGTTCAAAAGGTTAGAAAAATTCCAACCTCGCTAAGGTTCGAATTCATAAAGTTCACAACTTTAGAACCCCGCTGAGGTTTGAATTAGAATATTTCGAAAATGTCAAGCTTTCTAAAAGCTCAAGTTCAAAGATTTAGAATTTCTTGACAAATCACTCAAAAAATTCAAACATTTTGAATTTCACTAAGTTTCAAGTAGGAAAAATTCGAAATGTTCGAATTTTTCGAGGTAAACGTTTGAAAATTTCTATTGCAGCGAAGCTGTTATGCTCTAGAATCTGGGAAATAATGCGTCCGCAGACGTGGTTAGAAAACTTCCCATTGGTCGTGGCAAGTATGAATAAATAAAAATAAAAAGAGAGGGCAACCAGCGTGAGTCAGCCTTCCTTGGCATTAATAGATAGTGAAGTCCTGTTCCCTTGTTATCATCTCTAGGCATCGTCGTCGTAGAAGTCATCCTTGAGGTCTTCCTAGGCGTTGTCCTTGAGGTCGTCCTAGAAGTCGCCCGAGAGGTTGTCCTAGGCGTTCTAGAAGTTGTCCTCGAGGTCGTCCTAGAAGTCGCCCGAGAGTTTGTCCAAGGCGTCGTTCTAGAAGTTGTCCTCGAGGTCGTCCTAGTTGTCGTCCTTGAGGTCGTCTGAGAGGTCGTCCTCTAGGCGGCGTCCTCGAGGTCGTCCTAGAAGTCGTCCTTGAGGTCGTCTAGACACCGTCTTTTAGGTTGCCTAGAAGTTGATTTTTAGGTCGTCCTAAACGTCCTCTAGGCGTTGTCCTCGAGGTCGTTCTAGAAGTCGTCCTTGAGGTCATCCTCTAGGCGTCGTCCTCGAGGTCATCCTAGAAGTTGTCCTTGAGGTCGCCCGAGAGGTCGTCCTAGGCGTCGTTCTGGAAGTTTTTCTGAAGGTCATCCAAGAGGTCGTCCTAAACATCGCCCTCAAGGTTGTCCTAGAAGTCGTCCTTGTGGTCGTCCGAGAGGTCGTTTTAGGTGTCGTCCTTGAGGTCATCCTAGAAGTCGTCCTTGAGGTCGTCTAGATGCTGCCCTCGAAGTCGTCCTTGAGGTCGTCCTAGACGTCATCATTTAGGCGGCGTCCTACAAGTTGTCCTTGAGGTCGTCCTCTATGCGGCATCCTCGAGGTCGTGCTTGAGGTCGTCCTGCGTCTGATCTCACTTCACCGTGGCACTTGCTTCGTAGCGGACAATCCACTTTTCGATTCCATCAGCAGACAACGTACGTTGTTTCCTTCTTAGCAGACATACCTCGTTATTCGTTCTCGCCTGCAGACGAACCGTCTGCAGGCGACCAATATTTGGCTCACTCCATGAAGGGCTAATTAAATTTTATTCTCGTTGTCGTGGTGACTAAATATTAGACCCCCGGAAATTTGGGATTCATTCTCAGTGGTTAATGTGGGTTCTGAACTAGAACCTTGTGTGAACACAGAGGATGCTTAAAAGCAGCCGTAGCACGCTGCATCGAGCAATCTTGCAGGAGCACTTGACCTTGCTGTTGTGCCGAAATTAATGCTCGTGACGTCAGTTATTGCACTTTAGTTTTGGCACATTAAGGGGGCCACTGGCTAGAGATTGAACTTCTGAACTACCTAAGTCAGGGGTCTCCAAACCCCGGCCCGTGGGCCAAATCCGGCCCGCGGAGGTCTTACGACCGGCCCGTGACTGACCGTGGTCCTTCCAATGAAGCCCGTCCCGTGGGCCGCTTCCAGCAAGTCCGCTGTTACCGGCGCCCACAGTAAAGAAACGGCACCGCGCACCAACCGCGCAAACTAAGAAACCACGAAGAACGAGAAGAGACTGCCTGCTGTAACACAGGTCCCCTCGCCATATTATTCATTGGACATCGAAATCACCAGCAACACTATTCTTAGTCCCCTGATTCATATCTGTGTAACTAATCGTATGCTGCAATTCCTTTCTGTTGCAGCATGTATCTTATGACAGCATAATATATGACTATTGCATATTGTCAGCATCAGTTCTACCATTCTGATTAGTGTTGGGCCCTTTGTGAACATGCCAAAGTTCCTAGGCGCTTCGATTGAGGATAATTGTGTAATGCTATTCTTAGCTAAATTACATTTTAATATAGAGTATATGTAATCATGATTGTCTTAGATTCTTTTTCATGGCTACTCTAATCAATTTTGTATTTAAATGATTATATATGATATTTATTTGCTGTTCCCTTATTATGATGATAGTATTTAACTTATTCTTAATGTCTTTCTCACGTGCACTCTCGAGAGCACTGCTACAGTTACAGATCCCCGATCACGGCAGCCCATTAGCCAAAAAGTTTGGAGACCCCTGATCTAAGTGATCGGAATGAAACTTGCAGGGGATATTTAACTTCAGATGTACGTGTAGTGTGCAAACTTTCAGCTCTCTAGGACGACTTTACATACCTGCATATAAAGATGTGTCACTCTTGGTTAAAAAATCTATGATATGCAAATGAAGCTATTAAGCATAATTTTAACTGCTTGAATATAAAGTGGGGGATGTGGGACATCGGGCTATCCAGTTTTTGTAACTCAAATGTAAATATATCAGGAAGAGTGATTACCTCAAATTATGAGATGCCCATCTGTCCTATGTCAATTTTTGAAAACAGTTTTTTCTCAATGAGGACTTTAACTTAAAACAAAATGAAGTAGATAGCCTGATTCCCCAGTAAATTTCAGTTCAGAAACATCTTGATTGTGATATCAGAATAACTTTACCTTCGTATGAAATTTGCAGCAAAAAGCGGAACTGAGAAAAATACATTCGAAGATTGAACTCCTTTACTTTGTTACTGCTTCACAATCTGTCGAAAATATTTTATATCAAAGTAACTATTTGGCGCATGGTTATGAAATTTAGTGTAAGGGTGTATAATATGCTTTTAATACCAAAAACCTCAAAAATGAAAAATGAATTTTTCAAAAAATTTGGTAACTTAGGCTTATGTTTCCTCTTAAGCCTTTAGTTTTTCAAGTTATTTCGACAGACTCGACTACTTCGGAGGATAAAAAGAAGACTCCACGGAGAAGGCCAAACTAGCCCGACAAGCTGTCTACCTTAGTGCACTCGTACCGATCGAGGAATACCCATTACCCCACGGAGGACGGACCATACTTTGGTGGCACAGCAGTAACACTGGCCAGACTTTGGTCTACCTGGAAAGGAAATCTGTGAGACGTGCCATCAGGCACTTACTGCAGACACGCCTAGAAGAATGTTCGGTGTGAGAGCAACCACCTTTCCACTACAAACTAACGATGCTAGGAGCCCGGGCTCGCACGTGAGGCGAAGGACAGCACGGAAAGGCAATCCCCCGGTAGAGTTCATTGGGAAGTCTGCGACTCTTTCATGCATCTAGTTGCGCCATAGACCTTGTAACCCCACTCAGCCCCGTTCCCTCATTTCGGGGCACACCACCCGTAGACGGCGGTCTTAATTTTTGCGCAAAATATGCGTTTTCGACCAATCTGCTTCATTGCCCATCCCTCATGGCGATGGAGAGCTCGTTCAATTTACCCGCACCAGCCTGCACCAGTGTAAGAAAGTGTAGCACGGTGCGGAAAAGTGCGGGGCAACGTACTTCCGGTTTCAGCTGCGCTTGTCAATCAAATACGGCGGTGTGCAGCAAGTGCAGCTGGAGGCGCGCTTTGAGCAGCGACAGTCTTGCGTGCAGGTGCAGGTGGAGCAGGTGAGCAACGTGTGGGCGGGCACGCTGGTGCTGGGGCTGACCACGCTGGCCCCCGAGGCGGGGCTCCCCTGCCCTCGAGCGCCCTGCGCATGCCCGGCCACCACTCCTGGCTCCTGGTGGGCTCCAGGGTCTTCCTGGACGGCACCCTGCTCAGGGACAACTACGGGCCTTCCCTGCATCGGCTGGCGGTGAGCGAGGCACGGGGACACCCTCGCAAATAAACGACCAAGTCTCCTAATGCAGAGAATGCAGTATTTCAGAAGCGATATTTGATCAGAAGGCACTAAACTTTACCATTACAACATCGGGTTGTGGTGTCGCGCGACACAGTGACGTCGCACAATGCGATTGCACGAGACGTCGCGTGAAGTGGCGCGTGCGTGGACGCGCACATTTCTGGGAGTGGGGACTACCGTCGTAAGGTGTTCCATGCTCGAAAACTTCCATTGACCCTGAATTTCATGTTTTGCATCGATTGGATCGATTAAAGTGGAAGAAACAGGGAAAGAAGGACAGAAGACAATGTTGCAACATTGTCTTCTTTTGATTGAATGATTGTGATGGTTGTAGCAATGGTAACTAACTTCTCTTTAGACCAGCTGGGTAATTGCATAGATCGTACCTACGGAGACGTCTAGCCAATGGGAATGCACTGTTGAGTGTCGGACTTGCACCTTTCTGCGTTCTGTATTCAGCCAGTTTTTATCCTCTACTTGTCATATATTTGCGGCTTTTCCAAACTATAACCTACCATCCATTGGCAACCCTGGCCCATTTCCGGTTTGCATGCTTTACCCAACTTTTTAACATATCAGCCGATTTGCACAGAGCTCTGTAACATTTGACTGTAACAGCTGGCTGTAGCAACCGGGTGTAACAAAGCACCGACACCGAAAAGTGTTACGCCCAAAGGGGACCCCGTAGAAAGACTCTAGTCCCCCAGCAGGATTTGAACTCATCACCTGGATACTGTGAGCCAAGTGCTCCGACGACTCAGCTATCCAGAGGCGGTGGTTGGGACATGCAGAAGTGAAGTCATTCGAGCGGCACCCGAAGGCGCAGTAGCACGCTGCGCAGCTGATGATGATGATGATGATTTGCGGCTTGAAGTGGGTGGTTCGATAGGAACCTAGCCTGTTGGTTTTACATGACCCCTATTCTTCACGCACGTTTTCCAATGTTCTCCTCTCGGTAGTTTCCACCACTTCTTTTCTCCGTTGGCTAGGCATGGGCGAATAGAGGATTTTGGGTCCGAATCGAACTCGAAGCGAATAGTGATTTTGGCCGAATAATTTCGAATCGAATAGTTCGAATAGTACAAGCAACAAATACCACAAGATATGTTTAAATTATAGTTTTATATTTGCCCTTATTTGGTATTACAAGTACTGTAATTGTTAATTTCAAGTGTATTGAGTTCGGGAGCACGAAATGGTCGGAAGCTTGCACCACCTGGCCGGAAATCCAAGCCAGAGTAAGTCAAACCCGTTTATATCGAACTCGCAAAAAAACGTCTACCAGTTCGGTATAGCGGGTAATTCAATGTAAAAGTTCTAATGAATTTGACTCTCAAAAATCTACATTCTGCTGAAATATTACACAATGAATTCAGTCTTGCATCTTCTGCTGCTTTTTCTTCATTGCATCCGCGATAACGATATTTTTCTACGCTATCGACGGACTCCAAAATGCTGAGGCCGCTGCCTTTTATATTTGCGCATTAGCGCCGAACTATGCCGAGAGCACGGAGCACGTCCGAGCAGGACCACCTTCTCCTGGAGAGCGCCGTTTTGCTCTGCAAGTTGGCTTTCCCCTACGACCGCGGCTGCGTTGGGAAAACCCAGCTAGCAGAGCAAGCTGTCTTTTTTTTAATGCGAATAGCATTCTCTGGATACTTCACGCACTTTTCGTCTATGTATCTATCTATCTATCTATCTATCTATCTATCTGGCTATCTAACCTCTTACGCCGCGGGTCGATAAATAAATAAAAAGACCGGCGCCGGCTGGGATTCGAACCGTTGACCCTTTGATCAGCAGGCAGACGCGCTAACCACAGAGCTATGAAGGCAGTCATTCAACGCACTCTAAACGGTTGTTTATATCTTTACCATAGGACGCGCTACAGCGCTGTCACGCTGCGGTGCGCGGTTCCATGCACGAGGGCTCATTCCGTCTCGTGAGGCTGAGCACGGCCGCTAGCTCACCCTCTCCCGCGCTCAGGAGAGGGTGATGTAGCGGCCGTGCTCAGCCTCACAGTGCGGAATGAGCCCTCGTGCATGGAACGCGCGCGCACCGGTAGCTGTGACAGCGCTGTAAAGCGCATCCTATGGTAAGACTATAAACAACCGTTTAGAGTACCGTTGGTTGAGACTAGCTGAGACGCCAGAAAGTCTGGTTGGTACCATTTTGAGTGTTTGTGCGTATGGCGCGTGCTTTGCTCGCCTTCCTAAGTGACACAAACGCACGTGCTCGGCTGCGGAGATCGTGCGCAGGGCTGTGAAAGTGTCAACAAATTTAGAATCGCCTCAAGAGTGGGCTGGCATATCTAGAGTGTGCCGGCCACCTGACGAACGCGCATAACTCCGCACCGTTTGATGCTATTCGCATTAACGTAGATAATCATACCCAAAGGATGGGTTCTGCTGATTTTTTTTTTCTTCCCAGCGGCCGCGTCAACCACCCGGTAAAAAAATTCTCTTTTGCAGACGGAGCGAGGAGACGAAGCACCCTCTCTCCGCTCCCTCCTCAAAAGATATTTTTTCTTTTCTCCCAAACAATCAACGCAACCGCCAAAAAAAAAAAAAAAATTGAGCGTGTTTTGCAAGTTGGCTTTCCTCCAATTCGGCCTTGCGTTCGGGGAAAGCCAGCTTGCAGAGCAAAACGGCGCTCTTGGCAGTTCGATATATCGGTAGCGGCTGCTATTTTTGTTCGATGCAACCATAGTTTTTGCTATATATTATCACTGTAACACTACTGTGCACAAAAATTGTTCGATATAAAGAATAATGCGATGTCAACAGGCTCGATATTGTCGGGTTTGACTGTATTTAGAAAGGTTGAATAATTCGATTTTGTCGAATAATTCGATTTTGTCGAATACTTAAATTCGATTCAAAGTGAATGCCGAATAGAACAGAATTCGATTGGCTATTCGTAATAACCGAATATTCGCCCATCCCTGCCGTTGGCCTTCGGTGTAGCGTCAGCACCTCGGTTACTGTTGCCTCCACTGGTAGAGGCTGACACTGGTTCCTCAGCAGGCTCAAAGCCCAGCGAATCCGTCAGTGCGCACTTCGGATCTCCTGCTACCACTCCACTGGTTGAGCCAGTTGCAATCCGGCACATAACAGTGCAACGTGGAGAAGCGTTTCATCTGCTCCACCGCATACACAACACACTGGTGATTCTATCCTCTGGTCGAGGCATTGCCTGTACGCCTGCATTCGTAGCGGTACTGCACTAGCCTCCACGGTTCTGCACTAGCCTCCTAAAGCAGGCGGCTGCCCAGGCTGCTCCGAAGGTGCTCCAAAATGGCTTAGGCCAATCACATCACTGTAAATGCTCGCAAACCGAGTTTGAAGCTCTGAAACAGAGAATAATCAACTCTACTCACTTGGCACACATGATTCGGTCTATCAATTGCTTCTGCCAGCATCATTAATAAAAAGTTCTATTCATTGGCTCGATTGACGGTCAAGGGCTTCAGGGGCCCCAAGAAGGCCTCCAGGCACCCCAAAGGGCCTGCAGACCCCATTTTGAGAACCACTGTTCCTAGGGGTACAAAAGCAACGTCTGCGACATAAAAGAGGGTAGGGAGAGTTTCTCAGATGCTTGGGTCACACTTTCACCGCTGTACCTTTGGAAAGAGTTTGTTACGTGCGTCGTCTCTATCGCTACAATGGGCTGGAAGGGGCAGCAGCATTCACTCTTTGCCAAGTTGCGGTGAAACGAAAGCACTTCTGTAATGCAGGAGTATCGCAGAAACTTTCACCAGTATTAGAAAGCAGCTCAAAAGTGTGGAAAGGCTTGATCGCAAACCAGGGTCCCTCCCGTTGGGAATCCGATGCCCAACCAACCGCGCCATCGACGGCAAGTCGGAAACATTGTCGTGAGGCAGCGAGTGCGCTCGCACGTAGTGTTGGAGGTAGTGCAGGACATGAGGGGGCAGGACAAGCCCTCGCTTCAGAGGAAACGGTTAGTTGCAAAATAGCAGAATGATAGCTGGGGGTTGTGCAACCGCAGGAGAGACACACGTTCCACTCTGCTCGAGCACCGACTCTGGCAGGGCTTTCTTTCAGAGCCGCCACGCACGACGATATTCACGTTGCCGGGGCACAAATTGCATACCGAGTTTATTGGCGCAGCATCACCACAAAGCAACGCACGATGCATTTTGTGGTACAGTGCAATCCACTTATAACGATACCATATATCAGTGTCTCAATGTGAGTCAGCTGACCTCCGAACTTAGTATCACGAGTGCAGGGTCTTATCATGAGTCTCTGCAGACTAGAAATGATCACAGTTTCTTCTAGGTTCACAGGAGACAACGATTAATCCCTGTAGTTTTTATGTATATCCGTGAATGACCATTCTTCCGGCCGTCATTTATATCCTCTATTATCGTTATAAGTGGATTGCACATGTACCATCGAAGCCCTCACCATCGATAGTCGCAGATAAAGGGAGGGAATTTTTTAAAGGGCTATTCGATGTTGTACGTGCACTGAGTGTGAAGTTCCACGATAGCTTTGGCTCGTCTCGCAGGCAGGGGAAAGGGATTGGAGTTCAGCACTGCTTCGACGGGACGCTACACATTCACCTCAACGGAGAAGACCTCGGGCCAGCCGCTTCAACCTCCCTGAGGTGGGCCTCTCAACCTCAAGTAGACCCTTTTCAATATTCTGTGTCATCTGATGGCTAAAAAAGCAGCTTTGCATGACCTCTCTCTCGTAGGGAGATATGGTTAACTTTTTGCCACAGTTAAAGTTAACCAGCTTAGAGCAAACAGGCCCTGGTGACTCAAAAAGCTGTTTCACTTTCAACAAACTAATGTCAGTCGTGAAACTGTATTTCATTGGGCACCGTCACTTTTGTATGTCAATGGCAGACAAGAATTAGTTCCTCGATCACCTCACAATTCTTTCTCGATTTGTTAGTTTCAATGGTTTGAACTAGGGGTGTGCGAATACAGAATAGTAGTTTTGGAATCAAATGCGAATCGAATCAAGAAAAAAAATGCACCGAATATTGAATAGAATTGCGCGACTCAGCGAAATCGACGCCGCGTAGCGGCAGCGCCGAGAAACTCAGAAAGGAGGTCGTTTTGACTCTCGTCGTCTGCTATCGCTGCTTGGTTCTCGTAGACGCATAGAAACAAACATCGTTTCCAGTAATTCATTTTTATGATTCCGCCGTGTCATTCTACGCAGTGACTAGAAGAAGGTTTGTACCGTCGACTAAATTGCTTTGCTTTCAAATGTAACACTGATTTTACGCTGCAGTGCAGGAATTTGAAGCTGGACGCGTGCTGAACAACAACGACACTCACTTCGTCCGCCATTTTGCCCGAGCAGCGCGCCCTCTATAGTTCACTGGAGTCACGAATATTGAATAGTGATTTTATTTGTAGGAATTTTTCAAAGTGTGCTGCGAATGAGATTACTATATGTGCAGAGTATGCGCCGAGGTGCAGAATATGCATCTTGTGCGGAACAAAAGCTAAAATGTAGAAAGAGTTCTGGTGAAAAAAAAACAGTTGCTGTTGGACGTTGGGCACTAAAGATTCAATTTTATGGCGCAAGCATAATCTATCTACCCTAAACATCACAAAAAAAAAAAAAAAAGTTACAGCCACGCATGCCTTTCTTTTTCTCGTTAAAAACACAACCTAGCACCGCAACTTTTTTTTTATATTTGTATATCAGAACAGGGGCCTTTTGCGATATTTGGTCTCCATTTTAAGGAGAAACGCTGCCCAGAAAATTTCTTTTTTGCAAAAAAGTTGATTTTGAAAAATGACATATTTACATTCACCAACATCTAGAGAGTATTCCCAAAAAGTTTAATTAATTTACACTGCATAATTAATTTTTTATAAATTATTTTCTGTCCACCAAAGCTAAAGAAAAGGTAGGGTTTGGAGCACTTTGAACACATTTTTCTCCGTTCCACTTTTTGGTATAAATTCCATTTTAGTCAATCTATCGTTCGATAATGGCAATACAGGAAACCTCGTTCTTCACTTTTCCTGACTGAAATTTAATAAGGAATGCGTCTATGGAGTTTGTCACTTTCCGGATGTCTTTTATAAAAAATGTTGACATTTTGTCGAAGACACAGAAGACCAAAATGTTGACCAATTTTTGCAGAGAGAAAATTTATAGAAATAAATGACTTTTTAGGAAATACTTTCCATAGCCGCACCCTCTAGGCATTCTGGTACATATCTAACAAATAAAAATCTGAAATATGGTGATAGTTTTCTAACGATAGATTAACTAAACAATGTAGGCGTGTTGCTGATAGAAGCTACTCTAAGTTCCTTCTCATTTGACCGACAGACCTGAAATTTAGTTATGCACCCTCTAGCATGACCACCAGCCTACCATGTAAATTTCATTAATTTTAAGATGAGGGTTCAAAGGTTGACCCCCCTAGGGGTGTGTCCCCTTGAGGGAAAAAAAGGGCACCCGTGATTTTATTTTACATAAATAAACAGATAGGTGTTAAATCTGAGTAAACAGGCTTAACCAGTATAATCCGAAGTAAGAAAATAAAACGTGGTTAGGTGGTGCAAGGCACCATTCAACTGCCGCTATGCATCCTTAGAGAGCCTAGATTTAAAGAGGGAGCAAGCGAAAGTGAAACCACGGAGACAGCTCCTGCGCAGATTGGTCGTAAGTGCTCATGCTTTGTGTAGTCGTGTGGAAAGAAGGCGAGCAAGCGGAAGATAGACGCTTTCGTCTTTTCGTCACCTTCTCGCAGTTACGTAATTCAAACGCGGCTATCGAACGGTTGGAAACACTCTTAAATCTGGGCACACTATTTTTCCGTTCCGTTTCGTTCCGAATCGGAATTTGCGGCTTGCAGTTCCAAAAGAACGATGGTGGTAACTCGGCTGGTTTCATCGGTGTGGTTAACGTGGTTTTCCTTCTGTGATCGTGCAGTCGCCGATTTCTGTGAGTGCGGCAAGTGTGTTTTACATCGGCGCTTTAATTTGAAACGACGGGCTTTACTGTGAAAAGAATTAGGCATGGCGCAGAATTCGGATTCCCAACAATTCCTCTCTGGAAGTGGCGCAATCAGGATGTTTTGGTTGTGATTCAAGGGTAGATTGTGTCACGATCGTGAGTGAATCTGCGTGCTATAAAGTTTGTGGCGTTTGTTACTTTTCTTTTTCTAACCTGTGCGTTAGATTTTTGTGGAATGGTAGGACCAAGAGGTGTTTTTCGCATGGTCTGTCTAACATCGCTGGCGCTTACATCGGGAGAAAAAACGGCTTTTTGACAGCTCCGCGCCGACCGCAGCATCTTTGGCCGAATATATTGAATATTCGAGTGACCGAATACTAGGAATTTGATTCGCGAATCAATTATTCGGGGACTTTCTATTCGATTCGAATTTGTATATTCGAGTATTCGCACACCCCTAGTTTGAACGTAAGAACTGACCAGTACAAAGCGGCGACCAATAAGCCCCTCAATTAAATTTCCGTTTAAAGCCAAACTGGTGCCGAGAGATTGATTGGGCCACACTCCGAAATAAGCACTCATGTAGGCGTTGTGTCTAATTCAGTGTGTCGTGTTTTACTGACGTCTCGAATGCACAGGCCTCACATATACTCCGCTTGGTAGTACCATCGACTTCTTCCTTCGTCAGCCTTAAGAAGGCCTCCATTAGTTTGTCACAGAGCCATACACTGATATGATGATATTGGTTCTTCCATCGTAACCGGAGACACGGGAAAATAACTGAAAAGGAAAAAAACCACAAGTCTCAAACACAGCTTCTAGTTTATTTACTATGGAATATCTTATAATTTAAAGTCAGTGGCCAAGGGGTTTGGACTAAATTTAGTTTTCCAAGCTCAACATGAATTGGAAAGTTTAACCCCCTTTTCAGGTGGTCGTCAGGATTGCCATAAAAAACCCTGAAATCCCGATGTAACTTGTCAGGTAGGAGTGGTGTACAACATTTCGTTGCGGTGTGGGTTGTTTTCTGTAGGGCAAACTGGTCACTGTTTGAATGAAAGGTCACTGTTTAAATGAACATAAAAGGGCGGTAAAGGTCAAGGCGCAACATTCGGAAATAGCTAAACATGTTGGAGACGGTAATGACTGTCAGCCGGGGTGGGGGTACCCATGTTTTGCATTATGAGAAAGAAAATGGTAGGAGAATTGTGAGGGAGGACATGTGTATTTTGGCACATGGCAACTGTGTAAGCAGAACGTTCTTGGCATTTGATAGCGAACTAAAGCGCCTTCTGTGTCTCTAAGGTTTCTTTCTTTTTTTCTTTTTTTTCTTTTTTTCTTTTTGTGTGTGTGTGTGTGTGTGTGTGTGTGTGTGTGTGTGTGTGTGTGTGTGTGTGTGTGTGTGTGTGTGTGTGTGTGTGTGTGTGTGTGAGAGAGAGAGAGAGAGAGAGAGAGAGAGAGAGAGGAGGGGGGGGGGAGGGGGGCTTGTGCTTGAGATGCCTGTTATCATGTGTGGCTAGTCTTACCGGAATCGGGGTCGTCGGGGTCAGTTTTTGGTTTGGTGTGAAAGGAAGGGAGGCAGCATGACGTGTCATTTGGTTCAGACTGAGCTGCCGGTGACTGAGTGGAGAGGAGGTGTTTCGGCTTTGGAGATGAGGGTCGTGCTGTATATGTATATAGGACCGGCTGTGTTCAAATAAACTAGAAGCTGTGTTTGAGACTTGTTTGTTGTTTTGTCCATTTTTTTTTCCCCGTGTCTCCGGTTACGATGGAAGTTCTTCACCTGCTCGCCTGCGTTTTTACCCTTTCTTCGATGATAGTGGTCAAAGTTGCCAGACTGCATTTTAAAAGGGTCTCTTATGCACGCTCTTAGAGCGAGTGCTGCTCGAGGGGGAATAATTCTAGAAGTGTGTGGGCCCATGTTGGAAAATCAAAGCATAGTAATTAAGTATCGTATTGAACCATGGTTAAAAGCGCTAAAAAGGCGCACACAAGATAGTAGACAAACATGGGCGCTACTCACAGCTGTATTGGGAAAGGAAGATGGAAGTACTTCCATCTTCCTTTCCCAATACAGTTGTGAGCAGCGCCTATGTCTGTCTACTATCTTGTGTACGTCTTTACGCTTTTACCATGGTTCAATACAGTCAACACCAACCAGCCCAACAACAAGTTCTTTTATAATTAAGTATCGACTTGAACGAGAACATTTTCAACAGAAATCTGTCTGGTTGGGGGAAAGTTAAATTTAAAAGGTACTCCAACCAAAATCCCCAAAATGTACAGCCCAATGTAACAACACCTGCTAGGTTTCTTCATCAGGGGTGACTAAATCGCATGGAGCAGCAGCAGCTGTTTTCTTCCTCTTAGTTGATTATAACTCGAAATTTCTTCCTTTTCTGCACAGATGGTTTCTTGTTTGTAACCATGGTCAGGTGGCGCAATCCATGAACGTACACCACGTGGGATCCTGTAGACCACACCCTGTGCTCTCTCTCTTGGGAGGCAATCTTTGGGTCGCGGCATGAAGGGTCCCAGTGTGGACAGAGGCTTGTGTGCCACTTGGAGTCCTTTTCTCAGCACACGTGCCAGTGCTTCGCTGGTCCTCTTTACGTAGGGAGCGCTTATGCGTGCGATGGGCCGAAGCTGTATGTGTTGTGATGGCTTTTTGTTCCGGCACCCTTTGCGACGGGCGATGCGCTTAAGGGGAGACACCCCCTGGGAGGGTCAACTTTTGAACCCCTGGCTTAAAATTAATGAAATTTACAGGGTAGGCTGGTGGTCATGCTAGAGGGTGCATAACAAAATTTCAGGTCTGTCGGTTAAGTGGGAAGGAAATTAGGGCAGCTTCTATCAGCAACACCCCTACATTGTTTAGTTAATCTATCGTCGGAAAACTATCACAATATTCAAGATTTTTATTCGCTAGATATGTAGCAGAATGCCTAGGAGGTGCGCCTATGGAAAGATTTTGTAAAAAGTCATTGATTTCTATCAATTTTCTCTTCTGCAAAATTGGTCAACTTTTTGGTCTTCTGTGTCTCCGACAAAATGTCAACATTTTTTATAAAAGACATCTGTAAAGTGACAAACAAACTCCATAGGCGCATTCCTTATTAAATTTCAGTCAGGAAAAGTGAAGAACGAGCCTTCCCTGTATTGCCATTATCAAACGATAGGTTGACTAAAATGGAATTTATACCAAAAAGTGGAACGGAGAAAAATGTGTTCAAAGTGCTCCAAACCCTACCTTTTCTTTAGCTTCGGTGGACAGAAAATAATTTATAAAAAATTAACTATGCAGTGTAAACTAGTGAAAATTTCTGGGAATACTCTCTGGATGTAGATGGATGTAAATATGTAATTTTTCAAAATCAATGTTTTTTGCAGAATTTTTTTTTCTCCGGGTAGTGTCTCCCCTTAAGGGGGGGGGGACTACCCAAAAAAGTGCATTTTTGAACCACTCGTCTGATTTAAATTACATTTACAGGGCTTGTTTCTGTTCATGTTGAGAACATTTCTGTCAAATTTTGTTAACCTAAGTGAAGTACAAAAAAATTGCAAATGTTTAAAGATGAAAGTGGGCGTGTCTGCATAGGAAAACTATCGTTTTGAAATTACTTATAAATTTGTCGTTTTCATTCATTATATTGCTTTAGGACAGTTCAGAGCAGATGGCTATGGAGCTATATTTCTATATTATACCATCTTTCATGACAAAAAAGCCACATAAACTCAAATACTGCTTTTAGATTTCCATTTTTTGTCGAAAATTTTAATTCTTGAGCATGAAAAATGACAAAAATTAAAAATACAAGCTCATAGCTATCTTCCTCTTAAAATTTCGCTCTAGAAAAACTCATAAAAATGAATCCAAGTTACGGAATAACAAAACGATAGTTTTCCTAAAAGTGAAATTTATGCCAAAAAGTGGAACGGAGCAAAATGCGTTCAAGGTGTTCCAACCCCTGCCTTTTCTTTAGCATCGGTGGACCGAAAATAATTTATAAAAAATTAACTATGCAGTGTAAACTAATGAAACTTTCTGGGAATACTCTCTAGGTGTTGGTAGGTGTAAATTTGACATTTTTCGAAATCAGTTTTTTTTGCAGAAATTGTTTTTTTCTGGGTAGTGTCCCCCCTTAACAAAACTGTTGCTGAAACCATTTTTCTTGAGATCATCAACGATGGTCTGCTTCTCTTTTCTTCTGTCAGTCTCTGATGAGCAGGTAGAAATGTTGAGACCACTGACGCCTTGTGACTCGTTGATGGTTAGAGTCGAACTGAAGGTAGCGTCCGGTGTGCGTTGGTTTTTATACACAGTAAACTTCATTTCTTCCCCTTGCCTTTTCACCAACGTATCGAGAAACGGCAAGCTGCCATCTCTCTATGAAGTGGCCGGTGCAAAACAGTGGCCATTTCGTGGAGACTGCCTCACAAATAAGACTCAACGACAATGACTGCACGGTGTCCTTCGACGTTGCATCACTTTTTACAAGCGTCCCAGTTCCATTGGCAGTCGCCGCAGCCAGAGAAGTCCTCGAGAAAGGCGAAAATTTAGGCTCAAGGAACAGCCTCAATGTGGATGAACTGTGTCACCTGCTCGAGTTTTGTCTCGGCAGCACATATTTCAGTTTCCAAGGTGAACTGTACAAGCAAGTCAACGGAACTGCAATAAGTGCCTCTATCTCTGTCATGACGGCAAATCTTAGAATGGGAACAATCGAGCAGAGAGCACTACTATCTTTCACCAGCAGGCCCAGGGTGTTCCTGCGTTATGTTGATGATTGTTTCTGTATTTAAAGAAATGGGAAGTCAACCATTTCTCGACGTACCTCAATTCCATCGAGCCGGCCATTCAGCTCACCGCCGAACGCGAGAAAGATGACTGCTTGCCATTTCTTGATACGTTGGTGAAAAGGCAAGGGGAGGAACTAAAGTCTACTATGGATAAAAAACCAACGCAGACCGGACGCTGCCTTCAGTTTGACTCAAGCCATCCAACGAGTCACAAGGCATCAGTGGTCTCAACATTTCTATCCAGGGCAAGGACTATCTGCTCATCAGAGACTGACAGAAGAAAAGAGAAGCAGACCATCGTTGATGATCTCGAGAAAATGGCTACGGCAACGGTTTTGTTGAGCGCATCGTCCGTCGCAAAGGGCGCACGTGGCAGAACAAAAACCCATTGCAACAGACGCATTCTCGGCCCATCGCACGCATCAGTGCCACCTATGTAAAAGGGACCAGCGAAGCACTGGTACGTGTGCTGAGAAAAGAAGGACTCCAAGTGGCCCACAAACCTGTATCCACACTGGGACCCTTCATGCCGCGACCCAAAGATCGCCTTCCAAAAGAAAGAGCACAGGGCGTGGTCTACAAGATCCCACATGCAAAGTGCTCTGCTACTTACATCGGCGAGACGAAAAACCTTCTGCAACGCACCACACAAGAATGACGTGCTCAAGCTCGATCACGAGTGCTGCGCCGTCGCTGAGCACTGCAATGTCTACGATCATCCAATCGACTTCCAGAATGCGCGTGTGATTGGGAGTGAGCCATATATCCGGAAAAGGTTCTTCTTGGAGTCTTGGCACATCCAGCACACGCCGGGAAAAAAATTGCAGTGGCTTAGCTCGGCTATGCCAGGATATACGTAGCGTGAGCTAAGTTTTAGCTGGTTATTCTTAGCTTTCCTGGTTCCCTTCAAGGCTCTTGATGTCGATGACGTCAAGAGCCTTGACGTCATCGACGGCGTCTTGTTGTTGCTGCTGCTGAGATGGTCAAGCACGTCGCTCAGGCTCCTGGCGACGCCGCTTTGCTAGACGTTCCTCCCTTTGCTCCGGTGTCTCCGCAGCACGTTTAGCCTTCTTCTGTTCGTTCTTCCTACGCTCAACCGCTAATTGCCAGGCAACTACTTCGGGACCCGATAAGTTAAGCTTCTCCGCTCTTCCGCGCCGCTGAGCAGCAATTTCGCTCCCTTCTCCATGGCTATACCACACTGGCAAACGCCCCGCTATATGTATACCCCCACTGATACCTCTGCGCATGCGCATAAAGTGAGAGGCGCTATCAAGCGGCTCCGGTGCAGCGTCAGACTTGGAAGCTGCGCAACGGAGGCGCACAGCTGGGCACGCGGCGGCGCCAGTGCGTCTGCCGCGGCTATGACGTGACTCCTCTAAAATGCGCAGACCGACGAGGCGCGCGCGGCGGCGGTGGAGCGCGTGGTGGCGGCAGCTCCAGCGCGAGAGTTGTGCGCCGTGTGACGTTACTGCTCCTCACACATGCGCAGCACGGCTCTCCAGGAGCCACACGAAACTGCTCAACCTCGGCCAGTGTAGCTCACGCTACAATAAACAGGTCCCTGGGTGCTTTGCCCTCAGTGTATGACCATGGATTGTGCCACCTGACGACAGCAATGAGCAAGAAACCATCTGTACAGAAAAGGAAGAAAGTTTGAGTTATAATCAACTAAGAGGAAGATAAAAGCTGCTGCTGCTTCATGCGGTTAAGTCACCCCTGATGAAGAAACCGATCAGGTTTTGAAATGTTGAGCTGTACCTTTTTGGGGATTTTGGTTGGAGTACCTCCTTTTTAAATTCTGATAGTAAGTATCGCATGGCTCACTGAAACAGAGCATGCTAGATAACAGACAGTCTGTGCCTCTTGGCATTTACACAAAATAGTCGAAACTTTTGGAGTTTTGTAGCTACCTTAGTAGGATTTCCAAGGAAAAGGGTTTGTTTAGGATCAGTTGTAATTTTACAGTGGCAGTTGTCAGTGCCCTTTTCCAGCAAAAAATGCTTATGAAGAGAGAGAGCAGAGACACTGCTCTCCCTGTCCCCATTGCTCCCCCTGGAGGCCGCTGCTCTTCTTGATCGAGTGCTCTCTGCTCCTCTACAGAACAGCTTACTTTTGCTTCTTCCACCGCAGGCACGGTCGCGGGTGTTTCCGTTTTCTGAAAGAGCATTTCAGCCCAAAATTGACTGCATCTCCACGTGGTGAATGATGCTGATTGGGGCGAAGCTCTGATGGTGCTTGTCTGCCTAGACGCTGAGCCGCAGCATGCCGAGCCTTTCGTTCGTTGTCATCCATGTCAGAAAGAGAATGTGTGGTATGGAACGTGGTTATATATGCATTTGAGCATTTGACCACAGCGCCCTCTCGTCTATAAACGTTGAGCTAATGCATGCAAAGTTTAACGCGATTATATACACATTTGACCGCAGCGCTCTCTCCTGTGTAGACGTTGAGCGGCTACATGCAACGTTTCATCCATGACAGAAGCCCCAGCTCTTGAGTTACTACCACATCTCAGAGCCCCCTACTCGTCCCGTAGTCGTGGCCGAGTGGTTAAGGCGATGGACTAGAAATCCATTGGGGCCTCCCCGCACAGGTTCGAATCCTGTCATAATTTTTTTTTTGTTCTACACGAGCATGTGAGCACGTGAGCTCACCGAGCACTGGATGCCAGACAGATTTCGGAGGGACATGGGAGCTTCACCTCTAAAAAAGCATGTCTCTGTGTCCTTCTCCAGCACATCCAACATCTGGCACAATCGTTCCACCAAAGCACACATCTCCTCACACACGTATATCGATTCGTCTGAAAGCAAAGAACCCGTTGCAAACATTGTGCAGCACACTGCCTAAAGGCAAATCTCCTTCAGTGTGCCTCCCCGCAATGCAGCAGCTACTGCTGTCAATCGCAGCACACTTTGCGTGGTTATTTGCAATTTTTTTTGTCACAGATTGACATTCTTAGTTGCTAGTGTTCTTTATTTGACTTCAACCGAAATTGCGCAAAATTTAATATTGTCGACGTTTCACGAAATCTTGGATTATTTTCAAGCTGGTAAACTTCTACATTTCCGCTCGAGCGATATATATTTACATGTGACAGACTTCTGAAACCTAGAACTTTCACAGCCCAGACTTGCACATGCAGTTTAACTTGCAAACATTTGATTTTAGTAGTAGCACACTATTGGGCATAATATACCTGTAGGGCTGTTTCCACTTCATATCATACAATGATGTTTCTACGTCAGATCATACAATGATGGTCCAAGTCAAATTAGTTTTATTTATGTAAAAAAAAAAAAATGTGTGAAAGCCACATTCTTGGGAGGAGCATTCAGCTAGTACATGTGAATTTTGTAGCTAATTTTTTTCCGGAGGTATATAACATTTTGAAGCTTGAGACGTTGAGATTGTCAAGGTTTCGCCATGGTACTTTGCACAGCCGCAATTTCACACCAAAGCATGCGCGGAATAATTTATTCAGTTTATTTTATGAAAGGTTTGCAACATGTTCGTAGACTATTGGATATTACAATAAAATATTTCTATGCAAAAAGAGCTACGAGACACGTCAAGTAAACATGATTTAGAGACACATTCATATTTTATTTACCAACAAACTATTTGATATAAAATGGTGCAAAATATATCAAAATAAGCATCTTTAAATGAATTTTATGAACATAAAAAAATATTCTTAGCCCTTCTTTCAAGCCCTCCATTTGCAGTGTCTTGAACTAACTTGTAATGGCAAACCACTGAGTAGCATATAACCTCCCCAAGAGAGAAAGAACAACAAATCTTCACTCAAATTGAGCTAGCTTGTCTTGGTCATGGGGGCCTTGCCACACAACGTCAGCTACAAAAAGGCATTTTCTAGAACCAGGAAAGGCTATCCTAGGGTGTAGGAAGTTTTGCCTCCTAAGACACCTGGGAGAGGGGCTGGGCCGCCGGCTCTTCACCCGGGCCTTGTGCTCGCAAAGGATTGTCACAGCCGATTACGGTGAAACTCAAAGCCCTCACACAAGGCTAGGGAAGTAGTGTATGGGAAGTCGGTATCTTGGTGTTCAACATTGTGTGACAGCAAACAAACCAGTGTACCATTTCTAAATATTGATGTGTATCGTTAACTGGAATACAGATAGAAGTTGATAACTACAAATGGTTAGTTGTTTTGTGTCAGTCCATACAATGATAGTCTGGGTTTCGTATATTTTTATAAAATATGTACTATTAAATGAAAATGATGTCCTTGGGAGAAGCACTTAGCTATTGGTATATAAAGGGTGTTTCACGAAATGCGGACCAAATTGTTCCCGTGAAAAGTATGCATCGCACAGAGAAAAGGTTGATGTAGTATTGATCCGTGCCAAAGGGCAAATTTAGTAACAGAGAACAGTGTTTAATATAATTAAGTTAATAATTACTTGTAGTAATCAACTTTATAAGTAATAAATTTAAATGTATCATTCAAATTAGGATGATATTGGGCATCATTGAAAACTATCAAGTCCACCCACATTATAAAGATGTAAGGCATGCGCAGCATTTTACAACGCCCCGATAAACTTTCTGCACCCTACAATAGAGCAGCACGGCAGTACAGCCTTTGTCTATCCTAGAAAATGTCTCTTTAGTGCCGATGTCGTGCGGCAAAGCTTCTCTAACAAAGACAAGCTAGCTCAATTTGAGTGAAGGTTTGTGATAGTTTATTTTTTGGGAGGTCATAGTTACTCAATATTTTGCCATGACATATTAG
Source organism: Ixodes ricinus (assembly GCA_037355805.1). Lineage (NCBI taxonomy): Eukaryota > Metazoa > Arthropoda > Arachnida > Ixodida > Ixodidae > Ixodes > Ixodes ricinus. The sequence continues at coordinate 19,920 of JAZHYW010031856.1, read as the reverse complement.
TTCAAGTCACTGCAAACAAGGAGAGGTTAAAAAAAAAGATAAAGTTTTTAAAACATTGATGTGCAATTTTGCCACACTTAGAGAAATAAGCTGCATATCTGCATTAATAATAGAACAAAAATAATGGCTGAGCATAACTTCTTCAGATCTTAGTAAAATGCATCTAAAGACGCTCATTTTGATCTATTTTGCTCCATTTTATACAAAGTAGTTTGTTGGTAAATAATTTGTAAATGTGTCTTAAAATCTTAAAATTTTTAATACTCTGCGTAGTACTTGTAAGCATTTTATACAATAAATATAACTATGTGCATGCTTCAGTGTGGAATTGACGGCTGTGCCAAGTACCAATGTGAAGCCTTGGCAATCTCTATGCCTCAAGCTTTGAAATTTTATATCTCCAGGAAAAAAATTATCTACAACATTCAGAATGCTGCTCCCAAGAACATGGCTTTCACTTATATTTTTTTACATAAATATAAAAAAAATATGACTTGGGCCATCAGTGTATGATGTGACGTGGAAACAGCCTGTAGTACACAGCCACTCCGATGCATATTTAGTGACGGGGCCAAATGAACCCACCAAGTAAGTGATTTTGGGCAGCAATATGCTCCGTGGCAGTAATAGCAGTTGTGAGAGTTAAAAGGGAGTTACAAAGTGAGCCTGAATGTGTTCAGACGCTGTATGCTGTCTTGGACCTGTATGGCATGCTGGAGTCGGTGTCCCTGTGCAGCAGCAGCATTGTTCCCGCCACTCACTCGGCAGCCACCAACTACTACGATTCCACAGAGGTGAGCACTCCTCCAATTGTTTCCGACCACCCAGTCAGATAAAAGATCCAACAACATGCAACAGTTTGAGGTACATTTGATATCCTCCTAGTCTGAAACATATTCTTGATGTAATATTGATTCATTGCCATCATGTTCCCTCATTCTTTCTCGCTGGGTACGCTGTGAAACTTGACAGTTAAGAGGCGTCTAAATGGGCGCATTATAAAAGGCGGGTTTAGTAACCTCATCTGAGAAACATATCGCTAGATGCATCCGAACTAACTCGACTAATGTACTGGAAGATGTGGGTGTGCGCAGCTTAGGAAGGTGACCAGTTACGCCGGCGGTTCCACAATAGGGATCTGCAGACCCTTTGGGGTCCTCCTAGGCAGTCTAGGGGTGTCCCAAGCCCTCGCCTGCCAGTGACGCCGAGCAACAAAAGTTGTTCTTTTATCGATGCCGACTGTCCCCACAAAGCTAGATAGATGAAACCGCGCACACCGAGTAAAGTAGGGTTTCAAAGTTGGTTCGTCCACATTTAGTTTTCCCGTCACTTCTGCCAATCCACAAGATGTCCCTGAAACACGGGTGGCTGAGAGCCGCCGAGTTACACGTTGTGCAGAATGAAAGCGTTCAATACTAAGAGATGGCTGTGGGTCCTAAACGCTCAAGTGCCCCGTATCGGAAGGTAAAACACCCTGAGCGTGTGTCGGCTCCTTTAGAGTGGCCCCTAAATTTCGAACCAACACCGTCGCACTCGCCTCACGTTGCCCACCACGATCCCGGCGTCGTGCGGTAAATCGCTCCCCACCTTGACGGTCCACGGTAGCTTCGACAGTCGGGGAGTCGGGACGCCGCCGACACTCGTGCTCATCATTTTTGCCATAACACGCGCGACCGACTCACGCGGCTGTGAGCACGACACTCGGGCTTTTGCGATGTCGCTTGATGCCACCCGGTGGCCGACGTCAAACAAAGCTGGTAGAAGACCTGGGCACTGAGATTCCTGCTTGTGTGGCCGTGCGCAGCTGAGCCAGTGCAGTCCCAGGAAGGAGCGGGTGAGCCTGGAGCTTCACGAGAACCACGGGCGCAATGTGCGGCTGCGGGGAGGCAACCTAGTGGCCTGCCGGGTGGCGGGCTACGGCCACGGCCTGCTGGTGTCCAGCAAGCCCCTGCCCAGGGGACAACTCTTTCGGGTGAGGAAGCGCCGCCGCGGCGAGAACTGTTCCCGTCGATGCGAGAAGCCTGGTTTGCCCGTATTCCACCGAGCGTATCGGAGAATCGGGATTCGGACTAAGAAAATCGCCACTCTTTTATCCGAATACTGGCAATTCTGGCAACCCATTGGGGTTGCCACACTATGTACAGATATGGCGGTCGAAAACGGGTCGTGCCTAGCCACATGCCAGCTCGTCGCGCGGTGCCCTGGTTTAAGCGGGCGAGTATTAGCTTCAAAATGAATTGCATCAATTTTTATCCACTACGTTCAGTACCTGCGGTAGTGTGTTGGCGTAAGCGAGCATCCAGAGGATTCTTGGGGAAAGCGATGGAAGGACTACTTATTGTCCTTCTACAGCACCGACGAATGTTCACAAACGCGCAATGCCTGGTCCGCACGATTGCGTAGGTTGCATTACGACTGACCTAGGCAGTATGCTGCTACAGTCTATGCTCGTAATAACAGACCTTGGTTTTGACCAAGCTTTCCGTCTGTTGTAAAAGGAGTATGTTGTATGCAGATATGAAGTTGAGTCAATGGTATGCAGAGGAAAACCGACCGAACTTCACAAATCGGTATGTTATATCCAAATGTCTATTGTAACCAGGTCTGTTGTAATGAGCTTAGACTGTACGACATTAACGACACAGTCACCGGGAAAACTGTTCTGCACAACACGAAAGCCGATGCAAAGCGCATCTAATTGGTAAGGCCATTACGAGTCGTGGTTTTCTCCGCGGCCCTGTCGTTGCTGTAAACATAAACAACGCAACCTCCGTCGCTTTACTTCAACGGCCGTCGCACAACCGCCGACAACTTGCAATCACGGAAGTCACAAGAGACGAGGAGATATCGCGAAAGGACTTGTTCTGGCCAGTTCAGTCATACTTACATATTTGTACGGTTGATAAGTTCGCACATACCTTAAGATACCGGGGGAGCGCCAACCCCCTTTTTACTGAAAACTGGGTAAATGTAGACATGGGCGCTTGTCCAGTCAAATCGGGTGATTAACGTATAGTTCGCAGAATTCCCAAGTTTGGGGAATGTTAATAATGGGCACTTGAACAAAGTGGGCTCTTCTGCGGTATTGTACGGTATGTATTGCGATTGCTATACAGTCAAACCTACTTACAACGATCCCACATATAACGGCCTATCGGTTATAACGACCAGCTTTCAGGAAATGTATGATTTCAAGGCCCTACCCGTTAAAATTGGCCCAGATAAAACAACCGTTCTTCAAAGCATCATAATGTTACAACAAACACTCAAAATACGCTTTCGGAAGAAAAAAAAAAAAAAAGCTCTCACGCGCTAAAAGAAAAAGAAAAATATTTTAAGAGCTACATTCCGGGCGCAGCACTGTGGGAGGTGCTCAAGATCATTGCCACGGCCGCGTGGCATAATTCCCTAGGGAGGAAGTGAAACTACAAAAGCAAAAACGCCCTCCCGAGTCGTGTAGTCCACCGATTCACTACCATGTTTGCATGATTCAAACGCTCACTTCTTTTTTGCCAAGACCAGTGCCTAAAACTACATGTGCGTTTCAATCGAAACCCAAAACCGAAACTAAACAAAAACTCAATGCTCGGTATAAGGTGGCTAGCCCCATCGCCATCGTGACCGTTTGTTTATGTTTTGTGTAACGATGGAGACGACTACAAAAGAATGGGACAAGGCAGAAAGCAAGGTTCCAGCAGATACAGCGACAGGCCCGGACAACATTTTGATGGAACTCATAAAGACACTAGGAAAAAACTTTCAGCCTTTCCACTCTGGTGAAAAAGGAAGACCAGCGAAGCTGTACTAGTATGGTGAAACGACCTCAAGGACGACTTTTGGACGACCTCAAGGACGACGTCTAGGATGACCTCAAGGACGACTTCTAGGATGACCTCGAGGACGACCTCAAGGATGACTTCTAGGACAACCTCGAGGACAACCTCTCGGACAACATCAAGGACAACCTCAAGGACTACCTCGAGGACGACCTCTATGACGACGCCTAGAGAAATTCAGCCTTTCCACTCTGGTGAAAACCAGAGTGGAAAAGCCGAAAGGTTGCCGCCATCTATGAGCGAGGCTGGTAAACCGGTTGTCTGGTTGCCGCCGTCGCTCATAAATGGCGGTAGCTGTCCAGAGTGTTGTGTCAACGTTTCTTTGCGGGGACACGATCCTGGGGAAACTAGCCTTTAACAGCTTTGCTGTAAGAACAAGCAAATTGAAGTTACGGCATGTGATTAACCAAGTAATTATGGGAGGAGAGGTACCCAATGATTGGAAACTAAGTAAAATAAGACTACAGTCTAAGCTCGTTATAGCAGACCTTGATTTTGACCAAGATTTCGGTCTGTTGTAAGAGGAGTATGTTGTACGCAAATATGAAGTTGAGTCAATGGCATGTAGAGGAAAACCAACCGAACTTCACAAATCAGTATGTTACATCCAAATGTCTATTGTAACCAGGTCTGTTGTAATGAGCTTAGACTGTAATACATAAAAACGAAGGAAACAAAGACAGCATTAAGTCATATTGCCCGATAACGGTAACTTCAGTTCTATACAGATTAGCTATGCAGATAGTAAAGTGTAGAATGGAGCAATGGACAGAAGATATGCAAAAACTGGGCGAGCTCCAAAATGGATTCCGAAGAGATAGAAGACTGGAAGATAACTTATTTGTCACCACTTAATGTACAGAAATAGCAAGGAAGTACCAAAGTGCTTTATGGTTAGCTTATCTGGACATCAAGGGAGCATACAATAATGTGAACCAGAAAAAAACTGGGGTCAGCTGAAAGAGTATAATTTAGATACAAATTTGGTTAGGTTTCTTCAGCAGGTGTACACAGACAATAAAGTAGTTATAACATGGGAAGCAGAAACTAAACATCCCGCAGCAATAAAAAGAGGACTCCGGCAGGAGCGGTCCACTGTCACCTCTGCTCTTTATGACATATCTCAGTAAAATGGAAAAGAAATTAGAGCAGTGCAACTTAGATTTTGATGTGAGTTATATGGAAGGAGGGAGAAATGTAGTACAGGTAATACCAGGTCTGATGTATGCAGATGACATAGTACTCATGGCAGATAACCAGGATACATTACAGGAACTAGATGGAATATGTGAAGAGGAAGGGACACCTTGGGTATGAGTTTTAGTAGTGACAACTCTGGTGTAATGGTGTTTAACGACGAAAGAGGGAACCCCTGAGGTTACAAGACAATGTAATAGACCATGTAGGAAAATACAAATATCTGGGAGTGTGGCTACAATGAGGGAAGGAAATATCTAGAAGAACACAAGGAGAATATAATCAGAAAAGGGAAAAGAAATTCATCTATTATGAAGCTCAAGGTGCTATGGAACTATAACTGATATGAAGTGGTCAGAGGTATATGGAAAGGAGTGATGCTGCCAGGGCTGTCTTTTGGCAATGCAGTGCTGTGCACGCAAATCGGAGGCTCAATCAGGATTAGAAATTCGACAAAGAAGCGTAGGCAGATTGGCACTGGGAGCACATGGAAAAACACCAAATGAGAGAATACAGGGGGACATGGTCGTCTTTTGAGAGCAGGGAGGCAGCTAGTAAGTTGAAATTTGAACAAAGGTTGACCGAAATGGATGATACGTGGTGGGCACGGAAGGTATTCAAGTATTTATACATGAAAAGTTTAAACACAAGACGGACAAACCGAACCCGAAAGCTTTGCATTTAAAGTGGTAACTCCGCTTCATTTTGGTTTTGAAAAAACAGTGCAGTCCTCTTCAGTATCGCCTTAGGAAGACCACACGTCAAATATTACGGCGCAGTTCTGTCTAAATGTTTCTTAAACGGTCCGGCAAACTTTGCAACTCGCCAAGTTGCCGAAATCGGCTGACTCGGACGGGCGAATTCAGGTGAAACCAACAGCGCAGTCAAGGCTACGGCATGGGCGGAGCTAACATTGAGCTAAACGTCATCTTCATAGCCCCTTCTGCTTGTTTTTACTTCTCCGATCGAGCGTAGCGCCTGACGTCAGCAACGTTGCCTCTCTGCGCTCAGCGGTGTCCACGTGATTGGCGCACGCGCCTCGCAGCGCGCTTCTTGGGAGCAGACCGGCCGCCCGCCGTGGTCCCGCCAAGTTACCGCCGTCTTTCGCGTCACAACCACTGTCGTCGTCTTTACCATTTGTGATTATTGTCTCTCGGAATTTCGTCCACACTATGGACACCACGTGCGCAGACTTATGCCCGCAGTTGTGCAGACGTCGTGCCGAGTGCCGTAGACACCAAAATGTGGCGAAGAGTGCGGTGCAGAGCAGACGACACTCGCGCCTGCCACACGCCCGCCCCCATCCCGCCCCGTCGTTGGGGGATCACGTGACATCTCGTACCACGTGATGGCCATGTACCTGGCGGCCCGAGGCCAATGTTGCCGGACGGAGCCGAAGTTTCGGGTTTCGATTTCCGCTCATGTTTAAAATTAGATTTAAAAATATATATATCATTTTTCGCGAAGCAACGACGTTGTGTCTTTTACTAGGGCTTTTTGATTCGAAATCACTCATTATCCCGAAATCTTCGGAATTGACGGAGTTGCCCTTTAAAGGGATACTCAACGAAATTTCGGCGCTCATTTTTGGTCTATATGTGTCCAAAAGAGCAGTATCACATGGAACATACCAATATCTTGTTAAAAAGTCTCGAAAAGGAATTTTAAAGCGAATTAAAACGATTAGCAAAGAGCACCATCCTATTCTGAGGTTTTTGTTTTTAGAAACTAATTATACACCCTGACACTAAATTTGATAACCATATGCCAAATAGTTATGTTGATATAAAATATTTTCAACACATCGGAGGCAGTAACTAAGTAAAGGAGTATGAATGCATTTTTTTCTGTTCCGCTTTTTGCTGCAAATCTCATACAAAGGAATCTTTTGTTCGAAGGTAAAAGTATTCTGATACCAGAATCAAGATGTTTCTGAACTGAAATTTACTGGGGAATCGGGCCATCTAGTTTATTTTGGTTTAAGTTGAAGTCCTCATTGAAAAAAAAACTATGTTTTGAAGAATTGACATAGGACAGATATGCATCTCATATTTTGAGGTAATCACTCTTCCTGGAATATTTACATTTGAGTTACAAAAACTAGATGGCCCGAAGTCCCACATCCCCCACTTTATATTCAAGCAGTCAAAATGGTGCTTAATAGCTTCATTTGCATATCATAGATTTCTTAACAAAGAGTGACATGTCATCCTATGCAAGAATGTAAAGTTGTCCTAGAGAGCTGAAAGTTTGCACAGTACACCTACATCTGACGTTAAATCTCCCCTGCAAATTTCATTCCGATCACTTGAGTAGTTCAGAAGTTAAATCTCTAGCCAGTGTCCCCCTTAAATACCTACACACTGGTGATGGAACTGAGTAGACTACTTCAGTGAAAAAGGGGTGAAAGAGGCAGAGAGGAAAATGTGGGAGGGAAGAATGCAGGAGAAATCAGCTCTAACAGTCTACAGGTCACGAAAGCAGGACATAAGAAAGGAAAATACGTTTTGACAATTCACTGAGAAGTACTTTGCTGTTCGAGGCAAGATTGGGAGTTTTGAGGACGAGGACGTATAGGGCTAAATTTCAGAAGGCAGACACATTATGTGCTGCCTGCCATAATGAGAGCAAGACACTAGAGCACTTGGTTTTGAAGAGCACGGGGCTTCGCCCTGCCCTCTCTGAAGGGGTAACGGATTTGGCCGGGGCCCTGGGTTTTACTGGCAACGATGGAAGGACGGAAGAGAAAAGGATTACAGTGACAAAGAGGCGATTAGAAGATTGGTGGAAATTTTCAGGGAAAATTAAATGATGGACAACTAACTAGCACAGCTGGGGACAGGCGGGACAGAGGAAAATTGGGACTCCCCCCGCGTGGCTCCGGCCCAAAGTCTCAACCCTGTCTCCCAGTGGGTCCGGCGCAGGGGTAACGCCGACAAGGTTTGATCAGAGGAAAATTGGCGACTTCCTCGCCGGGGGAAGGGGCAGGGGGGTGATGTTTTTTTAGTTTTTTTTTGCCCGATCCCTCGAAGATCATCCTGGTGATATCCCACACTGCCTCGTGATAGTTAGGGGAGAAAATTAGTCTTAAAAGGGCTGGAGGGATCATGTTTTTGTCTTTTCAGACTTAGGCTAGGTGGCGCAAGCTACAGCCCGTTACAAAGGGTATAGCCATTAGCATCTCATCCATCCATCCTCCGCCATTTTTGTATCCGTATCTTGCACGTTCTCTCGCGTCTACGGACTTGTGTCTGTCGTTTTAAGATGGGGAAAAAAAATCCCTTAGGAGGTTTTGTTTAAGCGAAAGGGCATCACGCTGGCGGAAAAATATAACAACGGAGCAGCACTGCGTGGCCTCGCATTCCCAGCCACTTGACGAGCTCGCAAAGTGTTGTTTGAAAGATGACCCTGCCAGAGGTGACGGCCACACACTCGTACATGCATGCGCAGGAAGCGCGGCACTTGAAACGCTTTAGACCAAAGGAAGTGTTAATTATTTCTGTGTACAGCGAAGAACCATCGTCGGACTACTAGTGCACGGCAATGATTTTTGTGTTGGCGTGCGTTTCCTAAAATCTTCTATGAGGTATGTTGTCAATCTTCATTATTTTATCTGCACGGTAGAATCGGCAGCAATTTACGTTTGGATGATCTGGAAGCTAAATCTGTGTGCGCGTTAGAATTGGGGGTGCATTAGAATCGTGCAGACAGTTTCTTTAAATAAAAGAGCTGGCCAGGGGCAAACTAGCAATACCAGCTTCATTTATAACGTGTTTTAAAGGGAAGTCCAGATATAACGAACTATTGATTAAACAACCATTTTTCGCGGAACTATCGCGTTCATTAGAAGTGGGTTTGACTGTGTGTGAAGAAGCAGGAGCCAGTTTCAATATTCTCGCCAATTAGTCGAACGGGAAATTTAACCCTTATGGCAAATTTGTGCAGCTAAGGTCCCTATTTATAGAAAAGAAAATGTGCGTAGGTCACACCAATAAATAAAATGCATGGACAAATTTATTTAAATAAATAAGTTGCGTCTGGTATCTACTGGAAAATATGGTAATCTGTTATACTTAAGTGCTGCAATGGGGCCAAGGCTGCAGGCATGGCAGGTTTTTTACTTGCACAGCCATAATATATTCCAGGGCAATATGCTCATGCTATTACCTCGTTTGACATTGTGATGTGTACGAAGCTATGACCTCGTGCTAGGGCTTTTATTTTTTAATCGGTAATTAATTATACATTGTCGTATATAGTTGCGGGCTTCTTTCATCTTTTTGTCTCGCATCGCCATCATTGAAGTAAGCACCGAGGCAACTGAATACTGTTACATGGTCAGTGGGGCCAGCCTGGTGATTGCATGTGACCACTGATTCGGGATGGTGCAATACTCAAGCTATTCCGTGCTTACCACGATTCATATGGGAAAGCTTCTCTGAGTTGTCGGCTGTATCAAGAAGAAAAAAGGGACTCTCGAAGTTTATTTGCTTCCATTGGGGGTCACAGGATATCAAGATTGTTGATATTCTTTTCAGATTTGAGTACTAATACATTCGAATCCCGCTACAACCAAGTTGACGGGACATGCAAAAAAGGTAATTGTCGTGGAAAATTTGTTGTTGCAAAATCAGAAAACAATGATATATTACTGTAATATCCCAAGAGATGCTCCACCCCTGTTTTTGGCACGATTTTCTATTTTTTCCAAAAACTACTGCAAGGTAGCCGATTTCTTGTAATCGCAGGACCTTGTCCCGATGGTGACCTCGGCAGAAATGGTGTTACTTAACCACGGCGAGAGTTGAAGCGAACGTTGCTGATCGGAAAGGACATTTGTCTTTGGTTCGTTCAAGCGCCCACACGAGTTTTGCGGGTCACAAAATCGAAAACTAAAAAGTTATCTACTAATCATATTCCAGATACAAGTCTTAAATGGCTTGAAGCTTATATTGTTGGAAGAAAGCAAAATGTGGTCCTTGACGGTTTGAATTCGTCTAATGTAGGCGTCTTATCAGGTGTCCCTCAAGAATCTGTCCTCGGTCCCCTTATTTTTTATATAGATAAATGATTTAGCTGTGAGTATTTCTAGTTGCGTCAGACTATATGCCGATGATTGCTGTGTTTACCGTGACATCACATGCGAAGCGGACTCTGAGCTTTTGCAGCATGACCTTAACTCCATTTTATCGTGGTGCCAAATATGGAAGGACTCTGAACTTAAACAAATGCAATCTAGCCAGGTTTACTAACAAACAACGATCTCTGCTCACAGAATATTTCCTTGGTGGCACAAGCTTATCTGTTGTTCCAGAATATAAGTATTTAGGGGTCCTGTTTTTCAGCGAACTGTCCTGGAATGCTCGTGTTAATTATCTGCCCTCTAAGGCTAGCCACACATTAAACCTTTTTAATTGTAACTTCAGGCAGGCACCCACAAAACTCAAAGAAACTTTATATATGGCCAATGTGCATCCGATTTTAGAATATCCTTGCACCGGCTTGGGTTCTTTACACCATGACAAGTATGTATAGATGAGCTTGAACGTATACAGAAACGTGCAGCGCAGTTTGTGTCAGGCGACTATGATTTCTCGAAAAGCTTGTCTGTTATACAGTTTAAGCTCATTATAACAGACCTGGTTACAACAGACATTTGGATATTACATACCGATTTGTGAAGTTCAGTTAGTTTTCCTCTATGCACCATTGACTCAACTTCATATCTGTATACACATACTCCTTTTAGAACAGACCGAAATCTTGGTCAAAATCAAGGTCTGTTATAACGAGCTTAGGCTGTATATAATAAATTAGGGTAGCCTTCCGCATGCAGACCGTCGAAAATATCTTAGACTGGCCTTATTTTATAACATATTCAATCGCAGAAATGGCATTGATAAAGAACAATGCATAAAAGAACCAACCTATGTGTCTCCCCGTACAGATCACCCTATGAAAGTCCGCTGAATACAGGTGCAGAATAAGCATATTTAAGTATAGTTTCTTTCCCCGTACAGTACGCGATTGGAACAACTTACCAGCTGAAATTGTCTCTGCTCCACATTTCTAATTTTTTACAACCCTACAAAATTTTCTGTTAAATTAGTTATCTTTGTTTGCTGTTAAAATTTTGTTATCGACTTTTCTTGGTGTATCTGTTGTAAAGTTGCTGTGGTGTTATCATCTAGTACAGTGGGCACGGAATGAAACCCGAACGCCGGAACGCGTGGCCATCGAAACAGGCTGCTCCACCTGGCGGACCCTTGAGAACTAATGAAAATGCGCCCGGGGTTCGAGGGTGCGGGTCCTACTAAGATGTGCTCGACCCTCGCGCGGCGCGCCTGGGACTTCCGCGTTTCGCCGGTGGCACGCTGTAAGCGCCGTCACTCAGGGTGTTTTCGTGTCGCCGCACTCAAGGTGTTTTCGTGTCCGCCCGGTCGTGTCGCCGCACTCAGGGGTGTTTTCGTGTCCGCCCAATCGACACCTGCGGCTTGCGCGGCGGCGCGAGAAGGTCGATGCTAGGAACAGCAGCAAGCTGCTTGCAGCGCGCGCCAGCGGAGCACGCTCATGGAGTCTTCTCCTCCTGGCGTGCGCAGTTTTATTGTTTGTTATACGTAGCGTAAATTTATAATTAGCAGTGCTTATAGCAAAACACCGCGACATACGAGACAGAGCCACGAGGCACACGCTGTTTCTGAGAAATAGTGAGACGTCACAGACGCAAAATAAAATTCGTTTATTGGCACAACCGTACTCCTTATGAAAAAAAATGCTGCAACAGACCATCGACGCGGATGCCCGCACGCACAGCAGCATCACTACAGCAGCCTGGGCCGGCTAAATAAATGACCCTGTCCGAACAGGACGTGCTCGTAAAGAGCTATAGTCATTTTAAGCGGCCGCCCATTATCCACGATAAACAGGATCGTGCAGGCGTTCCATTAAGAGCAGCGGACCTCCCAGTACTTCGTGAAGTCGCCTCCAGCAGCTAGGGACGGAAGCCATTCGACGAGGCAGCACTGCCAAGGAGGCTGGTTAACAGGTCCGAAGCGCGCAGACCGCTCCACTCAGCTTCGACCGCAGCCCACAAGTCGTCGCCGAGACGCCGATGGAGAGGCCCGGTGGGGAAAGGCTCTTCTTCGCGGCCCCCAGACATTTTCAATGATGTTCATGTCTGGTCCTTGGGGGGCCACTCAAGGTATTACCCCCCGGTCTTCCAACAGCTCTGTCACAGACCGTGCCATGTGGATTGGGCTGCGGTCTTGCTGGAGGTAGAAGCAGCCGTCGCTGAACGGGCCGTCCATAACGTACGGCAGAAGAACCGTCTCGACGACGTCCATGTAAGTGGCGGCGTTGAAGCGGCCATCAAGGCGCACCAGGGGACCCAGTCCGTCCTCGCGAGCGCGCCCCACACGCTCACGGTGCAGCGGTCGCTACTGGCGACGCGCTGGAAATTGGCAGGTCGAACCTGAAAAATTTGTAAATTATTTCGTCAGCGCTTGTCTAAGTTGAATGTTCTATATGGCACAAGTTACATGAAGTAGCGCGCCCAGCGCAAATACTTTCGGGGAAAACTGGTGCTCAGTAGTAATTGTGTTTGTCAAATATATCTAAAATAAAAGCACGTGCTGGATTCTCCGCTTTTAGGACAGAGTAAACTGAAAAATCAATCGCCTAGCATTCTCATCGAAATTGTGCAACTCTTCGATGATTAGTGAAACACTTACCTGGTCCGGTCGGCTCGCCAGATCCGCTGACGCTTGACCCAGCGCGTCGTGAAGGCAGATTCATCGGTGAACACTACGTTCTGCCAGTCTGCCACTGTCCACGATGAATGTTCTTGAGCGAACAGCAGCCGCTTGTGCCTGTTGTCAGCCGAAGCAGCATCGGCTTTCTAGCAGGCACGCGCTGCGCGGGCCAGCTTCGTGCAGCCGCTCACATATCGTCGTAGCTGACTCTGAGGCCCAGTTCATTGCGTATTTCTTTAGCCGTCAGTGTTGGGTTGTCCACTGCAGCAGCCACGATCATTCGGTCTTCATCGCCCGTCGTCACCTTCGGTCTTGAGCCACGCGGGAAGGTTTTCGATACGCTTGTTACGTAACAGAACGCTTGCAAAATCCCTATTGACAGTCGGCACTGGGCGGCAGCTTAACCTGGCTATAGCTCTTTGACGATAGGCCCTGCTCAGACAGGGTGATGAATTTATTCCGCTCCGGAATTGATACGCCCTGGCATATCGGTGGTTACCAAAGAGGCTGAGCGAGCAATTCCTCGCTTTTTATAGAATCGACTGATAACTCGCACGACAACTATGCGCATCGCTTATCAAAACCGAGGCATCCGCGTCGCGACTTGTTGCAGCATTTTTAATTTTTTTTCGAAAGAGGTATGGCTTGTGCTGATAAACGAATTTTATTTCACGTCTATGACGTTTCACTATTTCTCAGAAACCGCGTGTGCCACGTTTTTCATCGGAGCCTCCGCGTAATTCCGGTGACACGTCATTGAGCACTACGGGTCTTCTGTGCACGAAATGTTTCAACTTTCATTTCGCCCTTGCAGTACACAAAGCAATAATTAATGATAGCACTGAATAGATATGGCTGGGCATCTGATACATAAAATCAGCAGATACCCATCCTATTGGGAGCGATTACTCGTTAATACGAATAGCACCAGAATCGGTGCGGAGTTATGCGCGTTCGTCAGGTGGCCAAGTGCTACACTCTAGCATACGCCAGCCCAGTCTTGAGGCGATTCTAAATTTGCATTTGACACTTTCACAGCCCTGCGCACGATCATCCGCAGCCTGCAGCACGTGCGTTATGTGTCACTTAGGAAGGCGAGCGACAAGCGACGCGCGCATACGCTCAAACACTCAAAATGAGTACCGACCAGACTTTCTGGCGTCTCAATAGTACTCAACTCAGCGGTACTCTGAAACGAGTTGTTTATATCTGTACCATAGGACGTGCTTTACAGCGCTGTCACAGTCTACCGGTGCAGCGCGCGTTCCATGCCTGCGAGAGCTCATTCCGCTCTCGTGAGGCTGAGCACGAGCGCTACATCACCGACATCTCATGAGCAGCGGGTGAGCTAGTGAGCACGACGTCTCCGCCTCGAGCGTGGGAGAGGATGACGCAGGCACATTCCATGCCCTCGTGCATGGAACGCGCGCTACCGGTAGCTGTGACATGCGCTGTAAGCGCGTCCTATGGTAAGATACGACCGTTTAGGAGTGCGTTGAATGACTACCTCCATAGCTCTGTGATTAGCGCGTCTGCCTGCTGATCAAGGGTCAACGGTTCCGAATCAACGGCGTCTGGTCTTTTTCATTGATTGACTCGACCCAAGGCGTAAGAGGTTAGATAGCCACGATAGCACACCATAAATAGCATTCGAAACAGGTTGCTTGTGAAGTATCCGAGAATACTGTTCGCATTCGAAAAGCGATACCATTGCGTATGGGATCGCTGGACAGAGTCGGACTGAGAAGTGCTGCACAGCAGTGGACGCTGTATTCGTCAAAGCTCACAATGTGTTAGCTATTCAACTACGCTAAATGTTTGCGCGAGTGGTACGGATTTGACTAGACCTGTATTATGGTCATTCTGCAGCTGACGCATCATCAAGACGCGAGCTGAATGAACAATTTGCTGGCCCAGGTTAATGGACGGCGTTGGGAGTGGACGTATGGATGTGTTCCTGTATTATATATTAAATATTTGTAGTAGCAACCTTCAGTTGGGAGTCAGCACTCGTCATGTGTCCCAACTTGTTCTTTTGTTTCGTATGTCGCGCTGTTTTGCTATAAGTACTGCTAATTATAAAATTACGATACGTATAACAAACAATAAAACTGCGCACGCCAGGAGGACAAGACACCATGGGCGTGCTCCGCTGGCGCGCGCAAGCAGCTTGCTGCTGCTCTAACATCGACCCTCTCGCGCCGCGACGCAAGCCGCAGGTGTCGACCGGGCGACAGTGTGGCGACACGAAAACACCCTGAGTGACGGCGCTTACACCGCGCCACCGGCGAAACGCGGAAGTCCCAGACGCGCCGCGCGAGGGTCGAGCACATCTTAGTAGGACCCGCACCCTCGCACCCGGGCGCATTTTCATTAGTTCTCAGGGGCCCACCAGGTGGAGCAGCCTGTCTCGATGGCCACGCGTTCCGGCGTTCGGGTTTCATTCCGTGCCCACTGTACATATTTTGCTGTTGCTGTCACTGTGAATGCTCCCGCATCACACAGCTCTCTGTTTTTCGATATGTACTTTGCATTTGTGTAAATTTTGTACTGTCTTCCCCCCTACAGTAATGCCCTAGCAAAGCCGCTGTAGGTAACCGAATAAATAAAATAAACAAATAAATGAACTACCTAGCTTTTCTTTTTTACTTTTTTTTCCATCGCACATTGAAGTTAATTTATCCCTACTTTTCACCAAATTTGTTTTGAATTTAGCTGGGCTATCTGTCGGGATATTGCGGTAGTTGTGGTGGCACATGTATGAGCTTTCATTCCAGAAATCATTGTGCTTTTTAAAAGAATTACGGCACGATGCGATTCTTGCATTTGAACAGCGATTGCGTCGCGACATCGCCGGTCATGGGCGCCGACATAAGTTTTAATAATTTGGGAAGCATCCATTACCTGAGATGTGAGTGCTGGAATTTAGAGTCCTCTGCAGCATTGTCCTCCTAACTTGAGGAATTGCAATCTCGCTCATCATTCACCTCTTTATGAGCATCTTTGTCAGTGTGAATGCCAACAAAGACGTGCCAAAATCATCCGCGATATCTACCTTCTTTTTATTCACTTGCCACCTTGGCAATTATAGATGTTTTTTAGAAAGGAAAATTTTCTTCTCATACATCGCCACCATTCTGTCACATTGGCCAGTGCTTCCCTGATGAGAATGGTCTTTCTGTTTGTGAACTGCACTAAATCAACGTGCAAAATCACATGCCGACGGGCACCGACCGATGCGATCAACAACCACAAACTGCACGCACTGTCAACGCGCCGTCCACACCAGCTCGGAGCATGTGGAGCGAAAGCTCGCGCTGCACAACCCAGGGATCCTGGGTTCAATCCCCATCCCTGCCCGTTTTGATCTGGATGAGCATCGTATGACCGTGTATCACTACTGCGGGTGCAAATTAAAGACATCAGGCTAGCAGTTGTACTGCACTGGCTAAATTGCTCATCTACAGCTGAGACACAAGTCTCCAGTTGAGGCAGATTAACTTCAGGCTGTATAAACATACATACAAACACAAAGTCAATGCGCCATTCATGCCATCTAAAGATTTGACTTGGCTTGGCTTGAGCCCAAACCTGACACAAATCACCCCTTATGGGAGTTTGGAGGCTTTGGAGTTCTTGCGGAACACATCACTACATTGGCATCACCATCAAACAATGTTTACGTTTTGTTTCCAACCTCTGAGCAGCAGTGTGCATGGCACCTGTGCCTTCCTCGGCTGTTTAGCGGCATCGCGAGTCGCGATATCGAGTGTAAAGATGATTTTATGCTTCTTTAGTTCATAAATTAGATGACCGAGTTTAGTTTTTTTACAGCGGAGCTGTTAAAGGCTAGGTTCCCCAGGATTGTGTCCAGTACCAAAGAAATGTAGACACAAACCTACACGAACGTCTTGACAGCTACCGCCATCTACCATATTTACTCGCGTAATGAACCCACCTATTTTTCAGAAAAGTTAACGTCAATTTGGGGGAGAGTTCATTACGCAGGATGAAGGAGAAAAAAAAAAAAAGTTGCGACAGATTTATAAGAATTGAAATTTCATATCACGATGTAGATAGGAAACTCGCTATTAAATAAAACCTTACCTTTAAAAAAAGTAAAAGTGCATACACAACATATATGTAACCATTTTTTTTATTCATGTCGAACCGCTGCTGTCCAACCGCTGCTGGCTTTAAAATCGCAAGCAGGAATGCCGTGATTTCTGGCTGTGGCCCGCGCGTGGTTTTGAATTAGCTTGTGGGACACTGCACAGCCTTCACTGCGGAGCCTCTTCGCATAATCCAGAACTTCGTTCTCCTTGAGATGAAACTTGCCTTGTTTTGGCCCTCGAAATGCGCAGCGATCCTTTTTGTAGCACGAAGCTCTTCCTCTTGTTTTCGCCAGTAGCGTACACGCACCGGATTGACGCTGAAATGCCGTCCAGCCGCGCGGTTCCCATGCTCCAACGCATGCTCAACGACTTTGAGCTTAAAACCGGCCGTATAGCCAGCGTACCGGCCCATCGTAGCTTTCGCAGCAGGTGTCCAAGTTCTCCGCAAAACACAATCCACACAAAAACAGAAGCAGCGATGAAATGGCGGCGATTTTACGTTGTTTGTTACTTTCTTTACATACTGCCGCGCTTGCATGGCGCTATAAGCAAGGAGCTTTCCGTTGCAATCGACAGATGGCGCTCCGCCACAAAAAGGCGCGATTTTTAAACTGTGACTTGACTGTCGTTCGCGCTCGCGTCACGGGAGACTGTTTAGCATGGTTCTTAGACTTTTTGGCATCGTTGCTTGATATATAACGGTGTGATGTTACGTTATTGCGATCGTCTACGGCACCGGCGATCGCACCAAAATAAAGTGAACAGATATTACGCACCAACTTTTGAATTGGAGTGCTCCCCCCACACACACACAAAAAAAAAAAGTAGTTCCTCAAGGACAAAAAGGGGGGGTGGGTTCATTATGCGAGTGGGTTCATTACGCGAGTAAATACGGTATAAGTGACGGCGGCAATCAGGCAACCAGTCTGGTTGCCGCTGTCGCTCATAGATGGCGGCAACCTTTCCAGCTATCATAGAAGAAGGGATAGTTGGGCGAGTTGGTGGGAATTCATCGTAGGAAACAGTGCGAAAAACAGACGAGGACGAAGAAGAAACACACGTGACGAGCGCAGCGCACGTCACGTGTGTTTCTTCTTCGCTCTCGTCTGTTTTGCGCGCTGTTTCCTACGCTCTTATCAGTTTCGGTTCGGACTCACGATGGGTCGGCCGCGTGCCCTTTTTCGGGGAAAGCAGACCTGGTGCGGAAGGAGCGACGACGTACGCAGCAGCGCGAATGGGTCCGCAACCGCCGCGTGCGTCGAGCGCTTCAGATTTTTTGCGAAAGAAAAGCAGATCGCTCGCCAGGAAAGCCACCGCCGAGGACAGGAGCTACGGCTCCGCTGCTCTTCCTTTTTCACCAGAGTGGAAAGGCTGAAAGATTTTTTAATGAAAACTTCGTTGAAGTGAACCAGCGTTTGAAAAGTTGTTCGTTGTGGAGAGACTTTTTATACACATCTTCTACGCACAACAGACAGGAAATTGAAAATACTGCCTCGTTGTTGCTGAAATTTCGTCGAAGCGGTGTTCATTTTACGAGATCCGACTGTAGCAATATTTTATAGAGCTGCGGGTTGATGTATGCAAGCACAAAACGAAAATTGCGCCTCAAAATTTGCTTCCTCGCAATTTTTTAACCATTTTCAACGCCACACATTTCTCTCATAACCATCGAATACCTTGCTCATTTTGTTGTACGACCACTTAAACATCCGGTGCCACACTGTAAAGACCGGCGTCGTTTCTGCCGTGCTCCAACGCTGTGTACTTGCACGAGTGTATGGCCACGTTGGGCACTTCGTTGGCACAAGAGCGAACGAGACTCCGAAATAAAGCCACACGTTCGCGCAGCAGCGCGAGGCTGGAGAACCGCAGAAGCTTGCCTCGACAGTGCAGCACAAAATAGTGGACGCCGAGCATAGGCATACGGTTAATGCGACTTGCAACGCCGCCCTGCCGCCCGTGTCCTCTTTGCGGTGGCCTCTGCGCGGGCAACCTCCGAACACCGTGCCCTCCGGAGTGCAGGTGCGGATTGATCGGCTGAACAGCAAGTGGTGCTCCTCCCTGCTGGTGGGCGTGGTGGGGGAGAACCCGGAGAAGCTGCACTTCCCGCTCAGCGCCCTGGGGCTCCGCAAGCTCAGCTGGGTCGTCTGCGGAGACTCCGTCTACCACAACGGCGTCAAGGTACGTGGGGTCTCGGGTGCTGTGCCTGCAACGCATCTCTGGCTGGTGCGTTCAGCGCCTCCCAATTGGTAGTCCCTCCATTTGAATGGTGCCATACTTGTGCCCCGCTGCGATCCTGGTGGCGTCACGGACGAGGCAGACGCCGCTGCAGGTCGCTGCTTGGGCAGGCACGAGTTGGAACGCCGCAGTGACGGCTCTGTTCACTTTGCTCTTCGACCGGGCATGTCTCTTGGTGTTTCCCGGGTTTCTGATGTCTTTGGCCTGCCTTCAGGTGAAGGGTGGCTATGGGCCCAACCTGGACAACCTGCAGCAGTGGCACACAGTGGGTGTCCAGGTGGACCTGGAGGGGTGCCTGCACATGCACGTCAACGGGGTGGACCAGGGGGTGGCTGCAAGGGACCTGCCTCCGGTGTGCTACGCCCTCGTGGACCTCTACGGGCAGTGCGAGCAGGTGCTTATTCTCCTCCACGAGGGCTTTGGATGCGCATCGGACGGCTGTTGATTGCAGCATCTTTTTGGCGATTGAACTGGGTTCCAGGCACGCCTCAGGCCACGTGGCCCAAACTTCAGCCGAAACCGGCGCTTGTGTGTTGCGCAAATCAATTAAACAGACGCGGTAATAATCGCACCGGTATCGGCTGGGGCGACGCCTTGAGAGTTGCGGGAAAAGCCAGGAGAAGCGGAGCTCACGTGACCGATGCGGGGCCAAGAAGCGCGACGTCACAAGAGACGCGTCAGCGATTGGTCGAAACGAGAGACGTGCCCTTGGTCACGTCTTGGTTCGCAATATTTAGGAATACTGTTCTAATTTCCGCTTGAATAACCACGAAAAGTATATAT
>JAZHYW010031852.1:0-17326 GCA_037355805.1 Ixodes ricinus | reverse complement strand
GATGGAAGTGTGAATATAAAAGCCACGCTCTGCAATTCCTAAGCTGTCAGTCGCTGTACATTATTTGCGAAGCCTGCGAAAATTGTCTACTAAAAATATATACGTTAGTCGATAATAACAAACATCGAGCGCTAACTTATTAGGAGGTCATTTCTAACTCTTTTTTTTTTTGCGAGAGAGAGAGAGAAATGAGACATTTGATTATAATAAGAAAACACGGTAGATGATTGTTGGGCACCTGGGTAGGTCCTTCCATTGGGTTTCGGTTCCCATCTTCGTCCGGTATTTTCCCGTCCATTGTTTTACCCCAGGAGCTGCACAAAACATACCGACATTAATATTAAAATAAAGATTACCTTAATATAACATGGAAAGTCACAATTAGATTCCCTTAGAATGAAAAAGAAAAAAACATTTATTTTCGCGCTAAACACGTGGGAATGCCAATCGTTGCAATGCACGGCGAAGAACGGGGTCGGAAACATGTTTCGTACTTCCAAAGAGAGTACCCGCGTGGATACTGAGCGTGCCATAAGCACGTAAAAGGGCGTGCTCCTTGCCAGACAAAAGACAGTTTTCTGAGGTTTAAAAATACTTCGAGTCTCGTCATTCGCCCAACTTCCTACATAGATTGAGCTATTGGCTGTCACACGTGTTTCGCGGGAAGGGAGGGGCACCAGAGCTCTTGGAGTGTAACGGATAAGAAAAAATTACACCCTCTTCCCGAGGGGAACCATGGGGTGATGCGGAGCATCGTGGATCGTTATTTAACGTGCATCACGCAGTAGTGATCACACGAACGCGTGCCGGTACGAAACTCATCCAGATCGAAACGGGCGGGGGTGGTGGGGAATCGAACCCAGGAGGTTCCCAGCGCAAGCTTTCGCTCCGCGCTCCGAGCTGAGACGCATTAGCCCACTCGGCCACTTCCTCCCCTGAACGCGCGCAGCGCGCTACCGCTGCTTATATTCACACTTGAAGGAGAGGAGACTAGAGGAGGAGAGTTGCGCATGCGCGCGCGGGTTGAGTAGAAGCGAACGCACGCGAAGTGCACGCAGCTGGTAGAGAGAGAGAGAGCGGAGAGAGTAACGCGCAGCTGTTGGAGAGAGGGAAGGAGGAGAGTTGCGCATGCGTAGTGTGAGTGCGGACGACGCCGACGCCGCGTGACATAGACCCGAGCAAGAGATGCTCCGCATCTAAAAGCTGGACAATTCGCACCGAACCAAACAAAATAACAGCGGTAAGCAAGCATCGTTTTACCTTTAACAAAAAATCTCCTGAAATTATTTTTGTTTAGGAGAAATAACGTAACCAACCTTCTCGATCTCTGCAAGCAGCTGGACAAAAATCGACATTGCAAAAAAGAAAAAGAAAACCGTTCCACGTTACAAACAGAAGGGCTATGGGACAGTGAGCATGGCGCGAGCATGTGAAACACCATAAGGATTCAGAGATAAGTGTCACAATGAAGACTATTTTAATGCGAGTTAGAAACGCAGCAAGCCATTGCGGTGGGCGTTTGTTGAGATCTGGTTTAAAATGGATCGTTCAGCTTAGTCCAGCGCAGGTGCCAGCACGAGCTCGCACCGCCAAGCGCACTGTCAGCGAGCACGTTCAGCCAATGGTGAACGGTGCATGAAATGACGATCGCAGGTACCCAATTTCCACTGTGCAAAGTTCCTCAGTAGTGCGACCATACCTCCTTACCAAGTAATGACTATTCCTAGACCTCCGGAGTGTGCCGGCTCGTCGTTGGGCAACATTTTATTTCTACATTCGGTGCCGTCACGACAGTCATTGCTGTAAAGTATGTGGCTACGTGTGAAAACCGCGAAGCGCGCTTTGTATTCATAGTTAGTGCGATTGTAAAACAGTGTAGGGGAGGCTCTGGAACAAAATTACAACTTTCGGCTCAGTGCACAATGTGTAGAAACGTGGTAATGATTAGGCCGGCCGTTTTTTTTTTTGTATACGCCAATCTTCTAGAGGGAAAGGGGGCCTGACGGACGGACCTTCCGTCCCGTGACGTCATGAAAATGACGTCGCGTAGTGATGGCCTTTCTCTCCGGGAAAGCGGAGGCGGAGTCGTATTGAAACAGGCTACACGCCGGGGGCTTTTGATAATATACACACTGCACGATACTATTGGTGCGAACAGAAATTCTGTGATTTTAAGCATTTTGCGCAGACGTGCTCGAGGCTCTTACAGGGCCTGCGGCGGCTGGAGATCGGCGCTGGGCAGTGTGCTTCCGGGCGCCGTGGCGGCCGCGGTTGCGGCGGGCGGCGGCGGCCTGTTCCGAGTCGACGGCCACGAGCGTGTACTGCGTGCCGGCCTTCAGGTTCACCGTCGCGCTGGCGTCCACCTCGATGTTGAACTGGGGCCTGTCGCCGGGATCGCCAAGGTCGTAACACAAAACGAGGCGTGTCTAAATCATAAGTATATTAAATAAGTTTCCCCTCCCGTAAATTTTATTTCAAGTCTTAAGTTAAATTGGGATTGCCCAGCTGTAGGGTTTATGAGAACTCTGACCTAGCATCGATGCTGTCGAACTCTACCGTGTCAATGTGATATCATAAATGCTAAAATGAATAAAAGATGTAAGACATCTAGGATGTCACGAAAATCCGTAACGTAACGTGATATCGTGCCGTTATGGTGTCACTACGATGTCACGTCACATCGTGACAACACGGTGACACGTGACGTGACTTAACGTCACGTCACGTCGTCTTTTTACATCAATAGACACCTTGACTAGACATTGTGGCTTCCCGCCACGTCAGAACGTGGCGTCATGTGACACTGTCACATCACGTGACACTCATGCGACATCATAAAGTCTCTTGACACGCTTCGTTCTTGTGCGCACAAAAAAAAAAAGAGCGCGAAGAAGTCATAGAAATGCTATGCATTGGAAGGCCTTTGAGAAGTGCCAACGAGACAGCTATTTTTTACACAAAACGTGGCTAAGGCTAGAGTTTCGATAAAAAAAAAAAGAATATGCTAAATAAATGGTAACTCAAAGCTGTAACACGTATTATTCCCGCTAACTACAGGAGGAAATACTTGCTTGTTATAGAAGTATACACTAATTTCCCTCTAACTCTAGCGGGGAAACGCTTTACGCTATAATGTAACCCTTTACTCGATATAATAAAAGAAAAACGAACGAACAAAAAATATTCCGCATCACATTCTGGGCACCTCAACTTTTTCATAGAAATCAAGCACCCTCGCGATTTTTCTTTTTCTCATAGAGCAGGCAGATAGTGAATCTGTACGATTCCATCATGAAATGCAGATGATTAGGCAACCTGAAGTAGCATAGTACAGTTCCTGGCATTTAAAAAAAACCGCAAAGCTCGACTTCAAATTGTGAGGCCTCTGGTTCTGTGATTTGTTGGTCGGCCATCCTATTACCTATATCCGCGATGTTATATGTTGCGAAGCGATAATGATTTTCTCAAAACTGGACACGTCCTGCGTTTTTTTTTTATTGCCAGTTCCCTCATACTCACTGCCAGGTTAGGAGGTGCAGGGCCTGGTGAATTTCGAGCATCTTAGCATCGCTCGGCGGCCAATGACGTTACTTATTTGGTCGACGTGGTTACAGAAAAAGTATTCACGAGGCAGGAAGCGAAACTATTCTAAGCCATGTCCAGGATTTTTAAGCTCTCAGTGACACTACATCCACTGGTACAAGGAGCGTGCAACCACACTTGGTCTGTTTACCGCTACATCTTGTTGGTTGATCGCGGAGGGGAACTGGAAAAGGTCCGTACCTTTTTTTGCGCTCATGGCCAGAACATCCAATCGGGTCAGAACATCCATCGAGTCGAAACATCCAAGAGGTCACGGGACACCAGAGTCAGAACATCCAATGAGTCAAGACATCCATCCGAGTCGAAATATCCATCGAGTCAAAACATCCATCGAGTCAGAACATCCACCCGTGTCTAAACATCCATCGAGTCAAAATATCCATCGAGTCAGAACATCCATCAGAGTCGAAACATCCATCTGAGTCAAAACATCCATCGAGTCAGAACACCCATCAGAGTCAAAACATCCATCTGATTCAAAACATTATTATTTGAATTGAAAAAAAAAAACAAAAATAATATAATATATATATATATATATTTTTTTCCGGCTCGAGACTGCGAATTTCGCCAAGTGCCAATTCCGAGGATACACCTGATCAACTACCTTGGTCAGTGTCCTGGATGTAGGGTCCCATCGTGTTCGTGTTTTATTTGTGTCACCGAGTATATTTGGCTATTTGTCATCTGCAGAAGCTTGAGAGGGCTCTAGCTTTTCACGTGAATAATAATAATATCGTTCTTTTCATTTGGTTGATTTTTATCACATTGCTTTTGAATGAATTGCTAAAAGTTTTTACCCCACTTGCCTGGAAAAAATACACTTTTCTTTCCGAACCTCTTGGGAACGCATTGACATACACCTAGCTAAAATTAAAAAAAATGGCTGTCACACTGGTTTCTTCCAAAGGCGATCTAAATACCTAGCATTTTTATATGGATTCAAACGGCCTTGTCCATTGTCTGTGGGTCACGTAGTTGCCACGAATCGCAGAGTAGCGTGCTCCCGAGCTGCACGGGTCGAACGACAGCAAATAAAACGCGACCTAGACGGCAAAGCAGCGTATTTTACCGGCAATGCAAGTAAATTCCAATCTTAAACCATGTCGCGTGATCACGTAATATTACCGCTCGCCGCTTTCGAGAACCATTGCCACTGCGCCGTCGTGTCCTACCTGATTTTATTACAAAGTGGACCACCAAAATATTTTTTTTGTTATTTTAGGCTTCGTTAAGCTGCAAGAAAGACACAGGGTCACTGATGAGCGTACACCCCCTAATACGTGATTAAACAAAAAAGATATTTAGCTCCATTTACATGTTTTTGACGATATTAACTTTAATATTTCGTTTATTTATTTAGTAATAAAAACTACAGACCATGAGTGGTTCAAGCTGGGACCAAAGAAAACAACAGCAATGATCTTGCAAAAAAAAAAAGGTAACTAATACTGGTAGAGGAAAATTGAAGAAATCAAAATCACATAATACATATAAAAACGCACGTTTCCTGAATAGCCTAAATAACTGGCAAGGTCTCAATGAGATAATAAAATCGTAAAGGCAGTTCACAGCTCGAAAAATAGTAAAGAAATAAGAACATACCCTATCCACTTCCGTGAAATAACGAACTCAATTTTGTCCTTCATAAATGATTAAACTTTTATCAAGGAGCGTATGCAAACGGTCCTTGCTTACCATATCGTCAGAAGTCGTTTACACAACAGCTCTCTCCTTTCAGGCAAAACACGACAGGACATTCAACTCGTCAAAATATTCATGACAGCCATCCGAGTCAAAACATGCATCGACTCAAAACATCCATCGAGTCAGAACATCCATCCAGGTCTAAACATCCATAAGGTCAACACATCCATCGAGTCAGAACATCCATCCGAGCCTAATCCATGGAGTCGAAACATCCATCGAGTCAGGACATACATGTGAGTCAAAACACCCATCGAGTCAGAACATCCATCGAGACAAAACATCCACGAATGGATGTTTTGACTCGATGGATGTTTTGACGCGTTGGATGTTCTGACTCGGAATCTTTTTTTTTTTTGCGTCGTCATGTATTTGGTGTCCTCCAGTGACGACTGATGCTGTGTCTTCATTTTCCGAGTATGTGGACGAGCGGCTAAAGGTGGAGTTAGTAGAAAACGATGAAAACATAATCTCTCCGGCTTGCCAATGTCATAGACAAACCGCAGTAATTGGCGTCCCAGCTGATTAATTGTCTTCGGGTTAAGGGCTCCGCATTACAACACCATATTCATGATGTATACCTTCCTGCAGAACACGCAGAGCCAATCGAGGTCATCAGAAGAATGACTATCATCGAATGACGAAGCTCAGAATACGATATAATCTGAGGAAATGCGTTGTGAGCAGGGAAAATACGCGTTTAAAATTTCATGCGCACTGTCACAGCGCAGATCCCCTTTTATTGTCTAAAAGTGACCCGTCTTTCAAATTTCGTTGACATCCTTTCCTTTGTTGCCGTCATCGGCTTTCTCCGTTTTATGCACGAAAGTGATGTGTAAGAAATTCAGTGCTTCTATTTCGCCGTAAATCTATTGAGAGTTAAAGCAAGTTTAGGCCGGCGAGCTGGTTAAGGATAGACTACAAACTAGTGTCCTCCTTTTGATCGCCCGGGTCTTTTGTTATTTTGTTCCTTGGGCTTTTCTGTCACGGTTGTGTGATTTAGGGCCGCGTTTGTCTTCTTGTGGGTTTGTGGGCCTATTTAAGGAGGTGTTCTGAAGAATAATTCTTTAGCTGTGCTCAAAGTTTCGTGTCTGTCCGTCTTATTTTTTTTTCTTTTTGTCCCCTCCCTTCTGGGTTACTATGTACATTGAGAGTGCCACTCTCTGCAACCTACGGAGGAAGCTTGTGGAATAAGTTAGATCAGAATATCTTTTGACCTAAAAAAGAAGCATGCATCGCTGTGCCACTTATGGTATATTCGGCTGGTCACTTTCGAGCGCTCCAATCATCCGAGTCGGAGCTACCAGATCCCGGAGCGCCTCCGCATCGGAGCGAGAGAATCGGCGCGCCCAGCCGAACGCTCCTCTACTTTTCAGAGCGGCAAGCCGAGCGGATAGAGGGTCGCCTGTGCCACTAGAGGACGGCGCGAGCCGCCCTCTAGCGGAACTTTTGCTTCTCGGATTCAAAGGGTTCAGCAGTATTCAGTCATCCATCCATCCGTCAATCCTTGAAAAATGACAGCCATCAACGCGGACGCTGATTAGGTCAACGCAAGCCAGCCGTGCCATGCGGAAGTTCCTGCGAAACTATAAAAAGACAACATTACAGCTTGAAAACTCTCGTACTTTTGTTCTTACCGCTTCGTCCGTGTAGGTTCGCACTATAGGAAGTATTCACTGGACGCCATATTTGTGGGTGGTGTTGAAAGCGCATGCTCAGGATGAGCTCACATCAATAGCCTGCTAAGACCGGCACTCTCGATGGTGCGGAATGCACGTTGCAAAAGAACTGTAGAAGCTCACCATCAGCCCGCGCTCAGCATTCGCGCACACAGATATGGCCGCCAGTGAATATTCCCTATTCGCCTCGAGATCGAACCGTGTCGCCACCGTGCGGCCGAAATCGGAAACATGCGCAAAGCGGGGATACCGCCGTGCGTCGTCTGCTACGGGCGCACGTTCAGAAGCATGGATCTCGACGACGCAAGCCCGTTTCCGGCTGAGCTTGACCCTCCTTATTAAATGTTTAATGTTTTTGTTGTCGTTTGTTTTTACTAAAGGCTTTGTTGTATCGTTTCACATACGTAGAAATTCAGCAAACCGATTATTATTAAGTCGGAAGCTTCCATAATGTTAGTGTGTTAGTTTGTATACAACCGCTGGTCCCACGTAATTTTGTTATCTCCCACAAACCGTAGCTTTCATAAAACATTGAATCTTGATTGGAGTTGTGATTTGATTAGAAAATAAACCCGACTCATTGCTACCTTTTAATAGTCTAATAATTAATTGATAACTCCGTTAGTTGATTTTTAGCCAATCGTATTGCATGAAAGACGTTAAAACTACACATTTTTTTAACTATTTTTGCTGTGTCATAAATGGCATATTGAATTCCCGTTTTAAACTTCACGTTGTTACGCCTACAGAAATATGAACACAGAAGCGTTTTAAAGTAAAGTGATTTTTAAGTTATTATTTAAACGGTATAATCACCCTCGGTGACAATCACAAGCACGCTGAAGTGGTGTACCGCTCTAGCCTGTGTCATAAAAGAAATAAAGACGTCAAACATATTAAAGCAGGCATTTTTTACTTTTTGTTGACTTTCTCCAGCACAAAATTCCAATTAAACGGCAAAAAAAAAGCAATTAAATTATTTTAATAACCTGAAGGTTAATCGATGAACTGCCTAGTCTCGATATACGTTAGGTGAGGGCGGAGGGTGATCGGAAAGTCTCGTGAAGGTCGCTAGCCCTCATCAGTAAGAATGTCGCTGCAGCCGATGCTGTCTGTGTCGTATGTATGAGTCGTTTGTTGGAGCTGCAGAGTGTATTATGTTTGAATAGAAGATTATTTAGCCTGAAATTTGTAATATTAGCCTCTTGACATTCGCGGCACTCACCAAGAAATCTGAAGCGGGTGAACCCCCACTACCGAGAAGAGCATTTAATAACACGAACATTGTTGCTTTTGCTTGGTTAGCACTCGTTTATTTTTACTGCGGTAGATATATTAGAATAGTTTGTTTCACTTGTTTTAGTTGTTCTGACAACAGGCAGTTTCTGGGTCGTAACTAGAAGAGGCACTATCTCCTCATCGCAACATAGTAGAATTGTTCAGACTCCGAAAACCTTACCCACATCATACATAGTAAAGATAAACATTGGCTGAGAGGAACTCTACAGCACGGCAATTTTCAACAGCACTAACTTCTCTTCATGCTAAATATTTATATTACTGCAAAAGCTAAAAGTTAAAAAGAAAATGCATAGAACCTACGATTTTACAGGTGACAGAACCAGTATTACGTTATCCGAGTTGAGTTCATTGTTTTCTTGACTTCCCAAGCTTGTGAACCGATACATATATTTTAAAAGAAACAGATATTTAACATAAATGATGCAGTTCAGCCGGAAACAGGCATCCGTCGTGGTTATCCATGCTTCCCAAGCGTCTGCCTTGAGCAGACGACGCGCCCACACGAGCGATTATTTAAATTTAGGAACCACGCTGGTAATACGGTTCGATCTTCACTGAAGCACCGAACAGTACCGCACCATTTTCCGCTAGAATTATTTTCCCACCGATACTTTGCGACAAAATAATATCAAGAATCTACGCCGTCTCGCGCGCGGACGTGGAGAGCCTATGGGGCGGCCGTGCTTCTATCCCCGCTTTGATGATGATGATAGCGCGACAGTAGCGCCACCTCTAGGTCGATCTCGAGGCCAACAGAAACGTAGGCCTTGACCTTGTGCACCGTACAAGGTGCGTCAAACAACTCGGCAAACTTCGCTTCGTAAACACGGCCCTCGTCGTCGTCGACCGAGCTGCTGGTGTTGTCGCTGTCTGCTAGCTTCGCCAGCAGCACTGACGGTGCCACCCCTAACATTAAACGTCTTCGTTTCAACGACATTTCACCTCAATTCGGGGAGCACAACACAACGGTGACGGCGTCGAGACCGACGGCTGTTTTTCGCAGCCCTCTTTCTTCGGAGTAGCTGCGTTCTCGCCGTCCGCTTCCGACACAAAAGCAAAATGGCGGAATGGCTGGAGTCACGTGACCGGTCGGCAGCCAGATCTCTCGTGCGCTCCCACTTCCAAGTCAGAGCGCCTCAAACCGCTCCGATTCGGAGGACGGCGAGAGTCGGAGCTTCGAGAGCGCTCCGAAAGAACAAGCCGAATATACTTGGAGCGCCTGGCATCGACCGGCCGAATGCACACCGGCTTTTCAGAGCGCTCCAAGAGGCTAAAAAGCGACCAGCCGAATATACCATTAGAATGACAGCAAGCACGTCGGAACATCATGCCCAGTTTCTCATATTATGCTGTTTCTATAGGTCTGAAACTCTGAACATATTTTCAACCCCATCATTTATCTAGAGTGTGTAGACTGCAGCGTCTGGCTCTCCCAAGATGTTTTGCGGAAAAAAAAAACACTCCAGAATTCTTAGAATGCAAAAAAAAAAAAACTATGCTTTCTTAACCTTTTTTTTGTGTGTAAAGGGCGCGTTTTTGATCATCCGAGACAAAAAGGCGGTCAACATAGGATCTGTTCCTCATCAACAATCAACCAGACCATCAAATTTGAAGACTTGGCAAGGTCACAAAACTGTCCTGCGTGCGAGGGCTCAGGTCATCTAAACCATCAGCTTCCTTTACAGGTGAGATTTGCTTCAGACCAAGATTGCGCGTGCATGCCCAGTGAAAAAGTAAACGCACCCAATATAAACCAACATTTAAGTGCACAAGGATTGGCGGTGGCATTTATAACCACTGGCCTGGGTGTACGGTGAACATTCTAAACAACAGTGCATGGAGTTCCGCCAGCTGGTTGTTTTCCGTGCTCCGAATGAACGACACTGCGACTTGAAAGACTACATACACGACATGCCAAAGTACGCCTACTTGCGCATGCCGCGTATAGTCTTCTCTAGACCCAGTGTGTTTCTTTTATTAGCAATACTTGACCACGCGGTTCCATCAAACTTCAGGAAAAAAATTATCGACGCACAAACTTACATCACAATAAAAGTAAAAATGTTAACCAGGAAGTTATTCCAAAATAGCGGTCATAGAAATAATTCTGGCTGGAAAAGAAGATCTGCACTGGTACACTAAGTTTTGTCGTTGAACCTGCAAAGTGCCGCGACACGAATTGCAGTTATGGGAGGGAACATCCACTGCAGCCATGTGGTTAGCTGATAATCTCCCCTAACGTCGCAGTCACGTACTATCCAGGTTCTCTGGGGCCAGGTGGACGCGAGGCTATTGTAATCCCTCACAGATAATGAAATGCAGAGCGTTTTTTTTAAATATATTCATACTACTTGCTTCGAAATCTTTTTTTTTTTTTGCGTTCTTATAGGCGAATGATGTAGCCTGCTGGATGGCGAACCAATAAAAACAGGCTACGAATTCGTCATCTTAGTGTTGCTTGAGGGGAAATGCAAGACACAACGGCAATATTAAAAATAAAAAAATAGTGATGTCGAGGTTTAGTGTGTTTTATCATCCTTAAATCTTCGTATTTTGTGCATAAAAAAACAAAGATCAATTGTGGTCCCTCAATTAGTCAAATTCGCGTTTGAAGGTATCCTGGTGACTCAGAAAGGGATAAACGTGAAGCATGTTTTTGTGCGCGTTCTTCAATTTGCAATGTTGCCTGCCTTCACAGTTAATTTGAGATGTAGGCGTGGCCATCTCCTCTCTATCGCAATATTTTGTAGCTTCACTTTCTACGCCATGAATGAGTGTTGTTACACATTTATGGTAATATTCCAAGGCATTTTTTTTCTTTTCTAATTTTGAGGCATCTTCACAGATTGTGCACAAGACTTCGTGTTCTTAATAATACTAATAGCTTTATTTCCAACCATCAGGCACAGTGTTGCTGGGGGCTTGGGACAAAAAGCCGTTAAAAACAGCTTGACTGGTCCCGAGCCCTTAGAAGTTAGCAGCGGAAAAAAAAAAAGATGTCGCCCTATGACACCCAAAATTCGTATACATAAGCTTAAGGATATGTGGAATGCAACTATGTAGGTTCAGTGCACACTGTACTTCATATATTTCATAAAACTTTAAAAACAAATGTCTTAGCAGTTTAAAAATTACGTTTTGGAGATTTTTATATTATTTTAAAATATTACAGTCCTCGTAAAACATTACTTATGCTGTTTATTGCGCTTAGTAGTTTAAAAAAAACATCCCAATACACTATGCTCTTTTAAGTGTGTTGCCATGCTCCACGTGCACGCAAGACCTTGTTTTTTTGTTTTTTTTGCATGCTCAATGCATTCAGAACGTAAAAACCGGTGATGTCAAAACTAACACCAGGTTTACAAAAAAAGACGATAAAGCACTATAAACAATAAAAAAATCGATTCAATTATCGCAGATATAAAAAAAAGTTTTTCCCTGGAGCTTGTTACCTTCATATATCCGTGATCATGATGACTGACAGCTTGAAAAATATAGAGGGTGTGGCTTAATATGTGAATTCTTTCCCTTTTCTTGGATCGTTATTCGTTGTCCTTATCGGTGAAGGCGGCAATCGCATTGATCGCAGAGCGATAGCAACATGCTGGGATCGCGCCACGTCCAACGTTCCCACAGATGTCAGTCATTGTATAGTGATGTCTGTGTGGCTACTTTTCCGCAAATCACGTGGACAGTTGACCACTGCGACCAATTCAGCGCATCCAACGAATGACGAACAGCTCAAAAGGCGCTTCCACGAAATTTCCGTCTGCACACGTTCACCTCTTCTGCAGAAATTAAAGACACACACTGACTATACTTTGTTCACCCTTAAGCTGAACCTGCAACCAAAGCTACACTCTAAGAAATGCCTGGGCGTCTGCGGATTCTCAAAACACTCGAATAGCCGATCTTTGTGATCTACGAAATCAGCTCAGCGAATGATGAGGCGGAATATCCGCTTAGACCTCAAAATGAGGTATTCGCTGTGGCATTACGCAATGGAAAGCGTCATGCTTGCATTGCGTGATGCCACAGCAACATCCGTTTGGGTCTAAACTGATGATCCTCCTCATCATTCGCTGAGCTGATTTCGAAGATCGCAGAAATTGGCTCTTCGAGTTTTTTGCGGGAAAGCAGATGGACAAGAATTTTCTAGAATGTGCAAGCGCGAGGTAGCCAGAGCTCCTGGCTTTGAGATGCGCATTTCCAGCGCAACTGCTCGTTCTGCGTAAGAACAATTGAAAGCAACGACCTTGAGCTCTCGTGCTTGTGACATTGCCTGCAGTCTTAACTTGAGGGTGAACGGAGTATAAATGGGTGGGACGTGCTATTTTTCTTTCGCCTCAGGAATGAAACCTATGTATGAAACAAATTAAAAAAAAATTTTGTTGGGTGCTATTTGTTTTTATATTTTTATTTATTTATTTATTTACAGTGCCTAAATATAGCCGGAAGCCTAAAACGGCAAAACAACAAATCAGTTTACACAAATTTAAAAAAAAGCAAACCTAGGCTTTGACTTAATGGTAACACACTATATGAAATGTTCGACGCTTCTCTTGAACGCAATGATGTCATCATTAAAAAGGTCCACAAGGCATGTGTCAAGATAATCAAAAATAGTTCCGCATACGAACTACCGGAGAAAAACAAGGCACGGGATTAACGGCAAATTTGCGCTATGAGACCGACGCTATTATATTCTTCGCGAATATTATTGTTCTCTTTTGTGGTAAACAGAAAATAAAGATATCGTAAAAAAAAAAGTTAATATCCAAAATATTTTGGACATCCGAATACTGGACTTGGGTTTTCGTGGTTGTAGTTAGTGTTATTTAATATTACATTTTGACCTTCAAAGTTGTTTGCTAATAATATAGGCACGTCCTGAAGCGATTAGCTGAAATTTGTTTAGACAGCGTTATGCGGAAAGACAAATGTCTCGGTTTCCCAGAGCATTTTAACTGTTTTATTCAAACCTCCTAAATTATTCTTGGGACATAATTCTGAATGACGTTGAACGAGGTTAGTATTCTGAGCATCGTGACGTCGTCACCTTTCGGTCGGAGGGGTCGTCATTGCCAGGCTCTCCCCGGGGTCGGTGAACGAATCCGGGCGATCCCAGTGCTCCGACTTTGGGCTGTGCTGGAAGTCACCGCCGAGCTCCTTCTCAATCTTGTCGCACATAGCTCACAAATCCTCCCTGTCGAGCGGGAAAAAAAAACAATTAGAGACAATGTTTTAATTTAGTTATACACTCATTATTACTGTGTTGACTCACGGAAGATTTGAGATAAAGAAAAAACATATGTGTGTAGACTAAAACAAAAGTATGATGCGTCGATATTCTCGGAGCGTGATGTAAGCACGTCAAACGTCATGCTCAGTGCAACAGCGCCAACTGTTTTTATAGGCTTAGACTTGTTATTCGACGAGCTCCATCGGTTGACTGCAGAAATTTGATTGCCCAAATGCTGTGCGAAAAACTAAACGCGTCAAGGTTTTGAAAAAATAAACACCCATTAAAGTTTTTTTTTTTTTAATGTTACACGTTAAAATTTGTCATATATTCATAAACGGCGAAATGACGGAGCACGGTTATTTTGCCTTCGTATTGCTTTTTTCAATTCATGATTGGCTCCTGATTGCGCGTATTAAATGATGTTGTAGCACCTCTGATTGGCCGTAGGAAATGAGGTGGCCAGGGGAAAATCCCACTCTAGGGGGCCTTCATGTGCGCACATGAAGGCATTCTATCCCACCCTATTCTTATTACGTTCTCAGTAATTATCATTACGACTTGCTAATTCGATAAGAAAACAAACAAAGCAACTACATCAATATTGCGTAAACAAAGAAGCGTGCCTTTACGCTTCCGGGGAGCATCCGGTAGCCCAATCAGTGTTAACGACGTAGCTCATCCAGCGATTGGCGAGGCCCGTAAGGCGGATTCGGTTGAGGAGACGCGTGAAAAAATGACATTGACATTTTGTTTGCCCATATTCACGCCGTGGTGATTGTGTCTACAAGTCAAACCTTGTTTGGCCCTTCGCCATTCGCTAAACGCACGCAGTGATTGGCACACTGAGTGATTGGCAAATTAGTGTAAACGCGCAAATTCTCTTTAAAAAAAACACTTTTTTTGCAATAATTTTGTAATACTACAAATTAGTCAGAATATAAGCGGCCAGAATTATCGAAACGACGAATCACTCAGCGAGCGTTCACTTAAGAGGCTGAAATAAACTGCAATGAGACAAAGTGTCGCTCGTGAGAAAAATCACGGTGAATAAGTAAAAATAAATTAACGGCACCAAATTAGTCAGTACTGAGCGCTGGGATCACACTTCATTCAAAAATTATGCCAGTCAGTCCAACCAACCCTCCCCCTCCCCCTTCAAGAAAAAAAAGGAAAGAAATAAGAATAAACAAGGATTAAAGTTATTGCCTAATGACGAGGCTAAAATTAAAGAAATAAAAAAAAAGCGTAGAGTTATAATGTCGAGACATGCAGTGCGTTCCCTATATTAGACTCTTCGCACCTCGCAACAATAAAACCTTCAACCTCAGCTACTCAACGCAACCGTATTTGGCAATCGTTTTCAGCTTTACTGGTCGGCGAAAAATCCGCATTGAAAAGAAATCGAATAGCCTATGTAAACTTTATTGAAAAATATTATTGTTTGCTAGTGCAAGCATGTGCCAAAGCGCAAAGTTACCACCCAGGTGAATGTAAAAATAAAAATAAAAAATAAACAAGAAATCCTTGAAAAAGTTACAGGTAAACATGGGAGCACCAAATTTAAATTTCAGAAGAAACAAGGATGGCTAGGATGAGCTGACCTCTTCAATGCCACGCGGGGAATAGGTGGGTCGTGGAAAGCCAAATTTCGAGACCCCGCGAACGTTTTGCGATTACACCAAATACGGGGCTGTTCTTTCCACTTCCTAAAGCACACTTGACGATTCCGTCAGTTACTCGAAACGTAAGCAAAACAAAAATAAATCGACCTTGATAAATGCAACATTTGAAAAGCCACAAAAAAAAAATTTAGGAAAAAAGAAAAAAACTTTAGATCGGGTAAAATAAACCTCAATACCTTCTCCTGATCGCTCCTAAGCAAGCATTGAGGAAGCGATGTGGAGTTTGAGAAGACTAGGCGAAGCGAAGAGCGAAAGATCTTTGATCACCGACACGCGATGGACGATGCAGGCAGGCCTCACGAATGGAACGCGTCCAAGCGTTTTGGCAGATGCCCCGCAGCGTCTGGATAACTGCAAAGACCGCTGCCAACCGGACATCGCGTGATGGTCGCGGGGAACGCGTGAAAAAGCGGCGCAAAGATCAGGCATCTCAGGGCACGCAGTCTTACCAATTCTCGTCTCGGTCAAGCTGGCTGCCACTGCACTCGGGTCAAGCGTTTCTCCCGGTGTTCGTGCCGAGAACGTGTGCAGTTCTTCACGAGGACGCTTCTACTGTTGTGCGCCACTGCCGCTTTCAATCACCGGCTTTCTTTTTTTATTTATTTTTTATTCGATTTTGCTTTTTTTGTTTTGTTCTAATAATCGCAACGCTGATGATGATTTTAACGCGTCGCTGTATTCCAGTGAACACATAAGTGAGTTCGTTTTTTGTTCGTTTATTTAATAATTACATTTGAACGGACATATTGAGCTCCTGAAAATTGCGTAATTATTCTTAAACAAACAAAACAACTGCGGCAGTTGGTTATTCTTTTTTTTTAAGTCCCACTATTTTCAAACAGATAACACAACACGTACAGAACACGAAAAAAAAAGAAAAGAAAAAAAGAAAGCTTATGCAGCCGTATAGTTACTGTGCAATACGTTTTCTTTTTTTTGCATTGTAGAGAGTAGGAATTTTATTTTCCATATTTCGTATACTTTCGACTTAATACGCATGTATTTCGGCCACGCGTTCTATTACACTTAGGAACACTGCGACAACTTTCTGGGGTACAGAACTCAAAGTTATGGGTGCCCAGGCACTAAAACAGCTTGAGTGCTCTAGCGCACGCGCACCACTCCTTAAAGGAGCGGTGCAACAATATTCAATTGGAATGTTTTTCACTTTACACGAGCTTACTGGCACACCTGGGACTCAAGGATACTCACACGCAACGCCACTGGCCAAGAAACTGCTTTGTTGCGGTGTAATTTCAGGGACAAAATCGATCATTTTCATTCAATCTCTCCTTTGCAAAATTTGATGACATAACGTGGGGATCGCAGTACACTCCAATGACGATATTTGAATGCGGTTCATAGATTGGACCCGAGCATTGCGCGGGCACTCGATTTGGGCTCGTGATAATTACTAGCTCGAGAAGCATTCGGGTAGTGGCCCGTGTCCGATCGCTGCAACGACGGCAATAGCCGAGCCATAACAATGTCTGCAACTCAGCGCGTGTCCTGTGCTTTGCCAACCCCAGCGCGTCGCTCTGGTCAACATTGACGGCATATAATCCGCTCCAGATCACGTGGCCGCTTGTTCTGGCTGCGAGTTGAGGGGGTGAACACTGCTCGTTTTTCTTTAATTTTTTTTCTGGGACTTCTATTGCGTGGAGTGAAAAACGAACGCGTGTTTCATAGGTCATTAACGTCAGGGATCCGTTTTAAGCGGTATTTGCGCCAAGTACAAAAATTGTTGCATCGCCCCTTTAAATGCCGCACAATTTATTCGGTGTCCACCGTATTGTATTATATGGTCAAGACTAATAATAATATTTATTTTGGTTCAGGAGAACCGTGGCGCCGCAGAAAGGCAAGGAGCACGGCTTTCTGCAGTACAGATGCCCCGCCCAACAGCGAGCGCATGCCGCTTCCATTGTCGTCCCACGCTCTAACGCAAAATACTTTCACAGAGATTACGCAGATAATGGAAGCTACGTGAGCCTTAATAGCCAATAAAATTACATTGTTGTTATGGACAGATCTGTATTACTACTGCAGATGCCTAAAACATATCGGCCCAAAATTAGAATTTCATGTGCCACGAGGACATTTAAAAA